>WAAF01011645.1:0-10547 GCA_013400475.1 Tricholaema leucomelas
TCTTCCAGCCTGGTTGATTCTATGATTCTGGATAAAGAGAAGGTATGAAGTAGTCACAGGTGGTGAATGTATGTGCTTAGTTGTCATAGCCTCAAATACCTGATTGTGAAACTTGCTCACCTGGAAGCTTACTGTGAGACTTCTCCACAAGGGAAAAAATGAAAGATTAAAATAGATAAAAATGACTGAACTGTGGTGTATTGATACTAAGATTTTTCCCAGGTATCTGGATGGCAGGGGTAGGGGGCATTTAACCATTACTGTAACATGGGTAGAGATTTGGGACCTGCAGAATTGTATATGAAGTAGGGATTTGGTGGCTCTAACTGACAGTATTTCAATAACACTGCCAAAACAGGGCATTTTGTGTGTATATTTTCTGTGTTAACATGAGAAAGAAGACTGTACAAGTCCTAGTTTCTTATGATGTGAAAACTGATTACCAAAAGAGAATAGACTTCCTGTGTCTTTCCCACTTTTTCTTCTTACCCAGAATAAGGAGGAGTATTTATACTGTTCACACCATCTTTGTCATGTCAGTAATTTGCACCATAGAGAATAATGTTAGCATCTGCTACTATCTGTGACTACTTACCACATTCTTCTCTTCATTTCCAGCTGTACATCCCTGACCCCTGGACCTAGCTGTGATCGTTTTAAGCTACATATTCCTTATGCTGGAGAAACACTCAAATGTGAGTTGAAAGCTATCTTGGCTTTTCTTTCAGTGTTCTAGATCAAGTTAAGTTTTCAGTGTGTATCATTTTATTAGTTTTGAGGTGCCCCTGCATGGTGTGTTTTTTCCTTAAAGCTTCTACCCTTAAAATACACAACTGTAACAATATCTAATTTTCAAGATAGGTTTGTAGCCCTCCTTGATATTACAAATGTGAAAATGAATCCTAAAAGCCCAAAGTCACAAACTAGCCTCCCCTGCCCTGAGTATTTCTAATGAAATGTTATGATCTCACGATAATTTTTAGACTCACTTGTGATTTGTGCATGTTTTGTATTGTTTGTTTCTTTCTCTGTTTGGGAGAATTCCTTATTAAGTGCCAATAAAAGAAATTAGTCCATTATTTATTAGCTATTTCCAAACAATAACTGGTACAGTTGACCTGATATGTGTGGCTTTGTTTTTTCTAATTCAGTGTTGCAGTTAAATCTTCCTTACCCTTGTGTGCTAGTTTAAAGCTAGCTAGAATGTTTTGGTGAGAGGAATTGGATCATAGGCTGAGAAATTAAAGCAATGGTGAGGTCTGCTTCACTCAACAGCCTTGCAGAGATGTGTAAAGAAGAAAAGCAAAACATTAGATAAGGTCACTTTTGCTCTGCACTTTGCTTGGGCACTTCGCTCTGGGCTGTGCTCTCAGCTTTTTGCCTGCTGGGGAGCTGGGGCTGCTGGCTGAACTCCATCTTGCTTTCTAACCTCACCCTCCATTTGCTTGGCTGATTCACCTTTGCTTCTTAATCCTCTTGGCCGAACCTCCATTCTTCCTTGGGACTGGGATAAGGTTGAGAGGGGTAGGGAGAAGGTGAGGAGGTGGTTGAGAGCCCCTCCTGGGGACTCAGGTTTCTGGGAGGGGAGGTGTGTCTGTATTACCTTTTTACCTTGTCTAGTCTGAGTCTGGCTGAGTCTAGTCTGGGTGATTTCTAAAGTGGGGGGGAGGCGGGGGACACCCCAAACCATCACACCTTGGAAGATCTGTAGATAGCTGGATTATTTTCCCACACTTCAATTAGTCTGTGTTTTGTTTCAAGGGGTTATAGTAAAAATTGATTTGGTATGTTTTTGGAAGGTGAAAAGCAGTTTTTTAAACATTGGAGATGCTGAAAAATGATAGAGTGCTTTTTATCACTAATAACTGAACTATGAGGGAGGACAAGGAATTTCAGATACAGTAAATGTTAAAGTTCGGCAGTTCTAGATTTCAGGCAGCAGTGGTGAAATAACATCTGGAGTTCTGAGTCCAGTTCTGGTCTACTGAGTTACCAGAAAGGTATAGATATATTGGAATAAGGCTGTCAAAATGTTCTAAAGATGACTGAGAGGCTGGAGCTTTTATTGTACATGGAGAGGCCAAGAGAGCTGGGGCTCCTCAAGAAGAGAAGGCTCAGGAAAGATCTTACCTATAAGTATCTGATGGTGGAGGGAAATGCAGACAATGGAGCCAGGCTCCTTTCAGTGTTGGTCACTGAAGGGAAATAGTTACAAACTGAAATACAGATAATTCCATTTTAATATAAAAAAAAAACCCAACTTTTTTCCCCCAAGGATTTTCAACAAATAGAACAGGTTGATACTTGGATACTGTGTAGTTCCATCCTTGGAGATACTCAGAACCCAACAGGGCATGACCCTCAGCAGTCTGCTCTTGTTGACCCTTTCTGAGCTGAAGGCTTCAACTAAGCAGTCTTCAGTGGTGCTGTACAACCTCAGCTATCCTGTGAGTCTGTGAAAACGTGCTATCTGGAAGAGCAAGTACTTAGAAAAATTAAACATCCATTTAAACAGCATCATACACATGCTATAGCTATCCAAAACTTTAAATATTAAGAATGTTGTATCTATTCTGTAGCAGTTTTTAAGTAGTGCACTGGAAGCCCTTCTCTTTTATGAACAGAAATCAACACAGAGCAGCCCTGAGGAGAGGGACCTGGGGGTCTGGGTTGATGAAAAGCTCAACATGAGCCTGCAGTGTGCACATGCAGCCCAGACAGCAACCCTGTGCTGGGCTGCATCAAGAGCAGTGTGGGCAGCAGGGCAAGGGAGGGGATTCTCCCCCTTTACTCTGCTCTCCTCAGACCCCACCTGGAGTACTGTGTGCAGTTCTGGAGCCCCCAGCACAAGAAGGACATGGAACTGCTGGAGCNGTTGGAGCTGGATGATCCTTGAGGTCCCTTCCACCCTAAACCATTCTATGATTCTATGATTATTTTGAAGCTTCTATTTGGGACCTATAATGAAATTTGTCTGAAGTTAGTCTGGAAGTTTACTTGTATTTGAGAGAGGAACTAGGCTCCTCTGTCAATCTACTGTGATTATTTTTTCTGTTGTAGAAGTATGAAATCATGGCTTAAAAGCCTTACTATCTGTTCTTTTCCAATAGATAAATGAAATGTTAAGTCTTAGTTACCAACTATTTTTAAGAAGAGGGAAAAAAAAAACAAAGAGCAAACATAAGAGACCACATGGCTATGAATTTATTTTAAAGATTCAGTAAGTAATGGCCATATTTTGTGGAGCCAAGTATCCTATGAAGTAGATTTAAAAAGTATTTTATAAATAATAGTTATGTTGCATAGCAGACTCAGTCTGTTGAGGTTTGATGGGTCCTGCACCTTGTGCCTGGGGCAGTGTGACTGGAGAGCTGCCTGGCAGAAAGGGATTTGGAGGTTGTAATAGACAGGAGCTGAATATGAGCCAACAGTGTGCCCAGGTGGTCAAGAAGGCCAGTGGCATCATGGCTTGGATTAAGAATACGGTGGCCAGCAGGAGTAGGGAGGTGATTGTCCCCTTGGACTTGGCTTTGGTGAGGTCACACCTTGAGTATTGTGTTCAGCTTTGGGCACCACAATTCAGGAGAGATGTAGAGGTGCTGGAGCAGGTTCAGAGGATGGCAACGAAGCTGGGGAAGGGCCTGGAGAATAAATCTTACGAGGAGCGACTGAGGGAACTGAAGATGGTCAGTGTGAAAAAGTGGAGGCTGACAGGAGACCTCATTGCTGTCTGCCACTACCTGAAGGGATGTTGTGGAGAGGCTGGAGCTGGTCTCTTCTCACAGGTAATTGGAGACAGAAGAAAGGGGAATGGCTTCAAGCTGAGACTGGATAGGTTTAAAATGGACATTAGGAAAAAGTTTTTCCTGGAGAGAGTGGCCAGGCACTGGAATGAGCTACCCAGGGAGTTGGTGGAGTCACTCATCCTGTGTATATTTAAGGATCGTTTGGATGTGGTGCTTAGGGATATGGTTTAAGATGAATCTTGTAGAATAGAGTTATAAGTTGGACTTGGTGATTCTGCAGGTCTTTTCGTTTCTGTGATTCTATGTATTAGATTCTACCTGAGACTTTTTTAATGACAGTGATCAGGACAGAGTGAAAAGAAACTTCATTGCTCTAGAATGCAGTATCATATTTTCTAGGAAGCTGTAGTCACACTCTCTTTACTATCCAGAGCCCTATTACTAAGTGTGAGAACTTTATGCCTTCAGTTTTTTTTAAGTGAAGGCTGAAGTTGTCAGTATTTGATTAAAAAAGTGAGTCAATTAAAATGCCAGTATGCAAAGACATAGTTACACAGGCCTCCTTAATGTACTAAATGACTATAGTCCAGTTAAAGTACCTAGAAATATGATTATGGGCTGTGCATTAAACTTCAGTATTTAGACATCAGCCTATTCTCCTCCTTTCCCCTTTTGCTCTTACATTTTGGATATTGCATAAGCAATCAAAAATAGTAGATTTTGCTAGTGCTCTTCCCCATCTTCATGAAACCTGAAGCACCTAAGTTAACCCAGCTGTGTATTTTTACATGATCAGCTGAAAGTTTAAACACATTTATCTTTTCCAGAGGTACCTACTAATAGCAGTGAGTTAAAATAACGCTTGGCCTTTCAGCATTCACATTTGAAAATGCTATGAATCGTAGAATTATAGAATGGTTTAGGTTGGAAGGGACCTCAAGGAGCATTCAGCTCCAACCTCCTGCCATAGGCAGGGACACCTCCCACTAGAGCAGGTTGCTCAAGGCCTCATCCAGCCTGGCCTTAAACGCCTCCAGGGAGGAAGCATCCACAACCTCCCTGGGCAACCTGTGCCAGTGTCTTACCACCCTCACTGTAAAGAACTTCCTCCTAACATCCAGTCTAAATCTCCCCTCTTCCAGCTTAAACCCATTCCCCCTCGTCCTGACATTACCAGACCTTGTCAATAGTCCCTCCCCAGCCTTCCTGTAGGCTCCCTTCAGATACTGGAAAGCCACTCTAAGGTCTCCTCGAAGCCTTCTCTTCTCCAGGCTGCAGAGCCCCAACTCTCTCAGCCTGTCCTCATAGCAGAGCTGCTGCAGCCCTCTGAGCATCTTCGTGGCTCTCCTCTGGACCCGCTCCAGCAGTTCCATGTCCTTCTTGTGTTGGGGGCTCCAGAACTGCACACAGTACTCCAGGTGGGGTCTGAGGAGAGCAGAGTAAAGGGGGAGAATCCCCTCCCTTGCCCTGCTGCCCACACTGCTCTTGATGCAGCCCAGCACAGGGTTGCTGTCTGGGCTGCATGTGCACACTGCAGGCTCATGTTGAGCTTTTCGTCAACCCAGACCCCCAGGTCCTTCTCCTCAGGGCTGCTTTCAGCCATTCACCACCCAGCCTGTATCTGTGCCTGGGATTGCACCGACCCAGGTGCAGGACCTTACACTTGGCCTTGTTAAACATCATGAGGTTGGCCTGGGCCCACCTCTCCAGCCTGTCCAGGTCCCTCTGGATGGCATCCCTGCCCTCCAGCAAGTCAACTGTGCCACACAGCTTGGTGTCATCTGCAAACTTGCTGAGGGTGCACTCAATTCCTCTGTCCATGCTGCTGACAAAGATGTTACAGAGCACTGGTCCCAGCACTGACCCCTGAGGAACACCACTTGGCACCGCTCAGTCTCACAGCATGAGGATTAGTGATGTGAGCAGATGCAAGAAAGGCTTAATAATTTTGTGTTCAGGCCTATAATGATGTCAGGGAAAGATGGCCATGGTGTGCAACCAGAAATTTCTAGATACTTTGTAGGCTGTTGCTAGTTATGTTATCTTTCAAGGGCAGAATATAGCTGCAAAGGAAAGTTGCGAAATCTGTCAGAATAAAAAGATTGGCTGAAAATGTTAAGATCTCCAGTGTATGTTCTTAACTACGAGGTGCCCAATGCAAGCTGAAGTCTGTAGTTCCTTTGTGGTTTCTGTTACATCCTCTTTGCAACAGATCAGATCTTTTTTATCATCAATCATAACCGCTGCCACTGCACAAATACTGTAGTGTGAATCCTGTTGCTGTGTCGCTTTAGAGAAGTATAACTGCACAGTCACAGTCCTGTTTCCCAAAAGACCAGGAAGTTCACTGTTTTGTTTGGTTTTTTTTTTTTGCTTCTAAAAAGGGGAAAGTGCTTGCAGGCAATGCAGTGGTTGATGACCTGTAGTGTAAAATAAATGTTTTGTTAGCTTTGATAAGATCGAACATCCCGTGAGTTAAGAATGACTTGTTAGTAAATCTATTGAGTTTTCCTGAGATCCAGTTAGTTGTGTTTTTTGTCTTCAGTTGTCACTTTTGCCTTACTCTTGCTTGTATTTTGAGCTGCTGGAATGTTACACTCAGCTGCAGTCAGGAACCTTGGAGACTTTGGAGATACCCACAATTTTGTAATAGAGATGGTCTGGCTGGAGGCGGGTAACTAGTGGAGTCCCTCAGGGGTTGGTACTGGGACCAGTATTATTCAGTGTATTCATTAATAACCTGGATGAGGGCACCGAGTGCACTCTCAGCAAGTTTGCTGATAACATCAAGTTGGGTGGAGTGGCTGCCACACCGGAGAGTTGTGCTGCCATTCAGAGAGACTTAGGCTGGAGAGTTGGGTAGGGAGAAATTGAATGAAGTTCAGGGGCTAGTGTAGAGTTGTGCACCTGGGAAAGAGCAATTGCATGTATAGGTTGAGGGCTGAGCTGCTGGAGAGCAGTGAAGGGCAGAAGAACTTTGGAGTCCTTAGCCAAAGTGTGCTCTTGAGGCAAGCAAGGCCAATGCCAATTTGGAGTGTATTAGAAGGAGTGGGGTTAGTAGGTTGAGAGAGGTTCATTTTCCCCTCTAGTCTGCCTTGGTGAGGCCTCATCTGGAGTACTGTGTCCAGTTTTGGGCCTCCCAGTTCAAGAAGGACAGGGAGCTACTTGAGAGAGTCCAGCACAGAGCCACAAAAATTATTAAGGAAATTTAACATCTTCCTTATGAGGAGAGCCTGAGGGAGCTGCAACTTTTTAGCTTGGAGAGGAGGAGACTAAGGGGTGACCTTATTCATGTTAATAAATACATAAGGGGTGAGTGCCAGGAGTATGGAGCCAGGCTCTTCTCGGTGATGCCCAATGACAGGACAAGGGGCAATGGGTGGAAGTTGAGGCATAGCAGGCTCCATGTGAACCTAAGGAGGAATTTTTTCCCTGTGAGGATGACAGAACACTGGAACAGACTGCCCAGGGAAGTTGTGGAGTCTTCCTCTCTGGAGATGTTCAGTAACCATCTGGATGTGTTCCAGTGTGATGATCTGTAGGTGATCCTGCTCTGGCAGTGGGGCTGGACCAGATGATCTTTCGTGGTACCATCCAGCCCCTGACATTCTGTGATTAGTTTGTCATACTCAACTGTCTGCCATCACACTTCTGAGATATTTTGATGCTGCTTTCAGTGAAACACTTATACCTTTTCTTTGGTAAAGGAAATAATAAATTTTGTGTTTTCATGGCCAGAGTGGTTGGAAAACTTGAGCCTGCCCTTTGCTAGATGGTCAGTTAAGATCTGGGACAGATGTATATTTTGTTTAGCTCATTCAGTACTCAGTCCTGCTATGTTAAACTTACTGGTTTTATGTTTGAGTTTTTCAAAGCAGTTAATATAAATTTTAACTCAAAGAAGATTTGTCTGTCATGTCCTGTATGAGGTTGAGTTTGTGTTCTAGGGAATGCTGAGCTGCTAACCGGACAGCCATATCTCCTGAATAGCTTGTTACACTTTCTGGAAGAAGTATTTGTGTATTTTGAGGTGAAGTGTTTTGTAACTCTGGCAGAGGTATTGGTCCCTCTGGTTAAAACACAAAGGCAGATGTTTTAGTAGAAATTGTCAGAAAAGGCAGAGTTAGAAGCTGTGATAGTCTTTATAGAATAATATTAATAATTAAAATACACCATTAAGAATCAATTCCTTGGTTGCTGGGTTTGCTTTTCCATTTTCACTCAAGCTTTCACTGCTGCTTACTGCTAAGAGAGCCTGACTTAGTTATTTTTGCCTGTGCTCTTCACATATTCTTCACATTTTCAGGCACTGATGCCTCTCTCCCTCTCTGTCCTAGAGTGCTGTCATCTGGAATTTCACGGTGATTAAACAATGAGTTGCCCTTGTGATGCTACTGTTCTCTTTGGCCTCTTGAACTCTAGTATTTTTGTCTTCTAACTGATTTTTCACTGTTCTTATGTGAGTGGATTACAGCTCAGGGTTCTACTACTACCACTTTGGTTTCCTTGATCCCAAAGAACATTTCTTTTGTGTTCTTTGAAGTTTAGTTTTATTTCTTTTGCTTCTTATTTCTGGCTCTTAGTTTCTGACTCCTTTTAGTTATAGGCCTTAGAGCAGGGGTCCTCAAACTTCTTAAACAGGGGGCTGGTTCACTGTACCTCAGACACTTTCAGGGGCCAGACCATAGTTTGTTGGGGGGTGGACTATAGTTTGGTTCCAGCCCAGTAGTATCGGGGGCCGGACTATAGTTTGGTCCCAGCCCAGCAGTGTCAGGGCTGGACTATAGTTTGGTCCCAGCCCAGTAGTGTCAGGGACAGACTATAGTTCGGTTCCAGCCCAGTAGTGTCGGGGGCTGGACTGTAGTTTGGTTCCAGCCCAGTAGTGTCGGGGGCTGGACTGTGGTTTGGTTCTAGCCCAGTAGTGTCGGGGGCTGGACTATAGTTTGGTTCTAGCCCAGTAGTGTCGGGGGCTGGACTATAGTTTGGTTCTAGCCCAGTAGTGTCAGGGCTGGACTATAGTTTGGTTCCAGCCCAGTAGTGTCAGGGCTGGACTGTAGTTTGGTTCTAGCCCAGCGGTGTCAGGGGCTGGACTGTAGTTTGGTTCTAGCCCAGCGGTGTCAGGGGCTGGACTGTAGTTTGGTTCCAGCCCAGCGGTGTCAGGGCTGGACTATAGTTTGGTTCCAGCCCAGTGGTGTCGGGGGCTGGACTATAGTTTGGTTCCAGCTCAGTCCTGGCGGATGCTTGGGGCCTGCAGAGGCCTGTGAGCGGATGAAGTGGCAGGAAGTGGCTACTTGGTGCACCCCACAGCCCCTGTCAGGGGCAGGGCAAGGGGGTTCTGTAAATACCGGCGGGCTGGATTGAGGACCCTGGGGGGCCGTATCCGGCCCATGGGCTGTAGCTTGAGAACCCCTGCCTTAGAGGGAGAAATCACGCTTCTGCCTAACTAGTCTTAATAATATTGCCCATAATATACTATACAGAATTGCACCTATCTTTATTCTTGTTATGGAACTCATTCTGGAAGTTCCATGTAGTCTTTCTGCTTTAAGGAAGTAATTAGAGATTAAAAAAAAACCAAAATCAGAAATAATGGAGAAGAGCCTGACCTCCTTATTGCCCTTTTAAAAGCTGCTTTGAAAATTTGTTTGCTAAACACCTGTTTGTTGTGTGTATAAACATCTTAGATCTTACAACAACTGGTGAAATAATTCTTCTAGATTTTCATAACACGGTTGCTGCAATGTATGCCTCAGTCGTCTGCGCATCCTTAGCTTACTTTGCACAAGCTGTAGTTTAGCTGAGGCTCTAAAGGGAAGGACTGTAGGTTACTGCAGTTCAGGTTATCCTTTAGGGGTATTATTACCCATATTTTTGCTGGGTCATGCAGGGTACCAAAGATTTTTCTGGATTGTGTTTTCTGAAGTTTTGCAGAGTCTTGCTTTACATGGCAGGGGTGATGAATCTTGTACCTTCAGTAACTTGTTCATTATTTAATGAATGTGTTCAGTAGGAAAAGTTGAGGGAGTCTAATTTTTTTTCCCCTCCTTGGAATACAAAGTTTACAGCAATGTTTTGTCCTTTTAAATCATCGCTTTTGTCTCACTTTGGTTGTGAGTTTTCGGTTTATATTTCTGTGCTAGTTTGAAGCTAGCTAGAATGTTTTGGTGAGAAGGACTAGATCACAGGCTGTTTAAGGAAAACAGTGGTGATGTCTGCTTCCCTCATAGGCTTGCTGAGATGTATAAGAGCAAAAGCAAAACATTGATAAGGGAGTCTCTCACTTGGGCTGCTGGCTGAGCTCCATCTTACTCTCTAACCTCACCCTCCATTTTGGACTAATCCACTTTGCTTCCTAACTCACTGGCTGAACCTTCATTCTTCCTTGGGACTGGGGTAAGGTTGAGAGGGGTAGGGGGAAGGTGAAGGGGCAGTTGGGAGCCCCTTCTGGGGACTCAGGTTTCTGGGAGGGCTGTTGTGTTTCTGTATTACCTTTTTTGCCTTGTCTATTTCTGTGTATAACTGTATATATTGTAAATATCTGCTTGGATATTGTGCTAGCTGTAAATATAAGCTTCATTCATATTTCCAGAGCCAGCTGAGTCTAGTCTGGGTGATTTCTAACATGTGGAGGGGCAGGGAACACCCAAACCATCACACAATTTTTGTTTTATATTTTTTTGTTTGGTTGCTTCAGTGTTTTTATTTTTTTAACACTTCTGGTTATGTTCTGGACTTCCCTTGAGTGAGTAAATGAATGAAGTTTTTGCAGGCATACATCTTAAGTAGTATATTTCTGCATCA
>WAAF01011647.1:0-19661 GCA_013400475.1 Tricholaema leucomelas
AAAAGGTAATACAGAAACACAACACCCCTCAAAGAAACCTGACTCCCAAGGAGGGCCTCCCAACCACCCTTCCACCTTCTCCCACTCCCCTACCTTATCCCAGTCGTTGCCTTGTGCTCCAGGGAAGAATGGAGGTTCTGCCAGGGGGGTTAGGAAGTAGAGTGTATTAATCAGAGAGATGGAGGGTGAGGTTAGAGAGAAATGCAGCCCAGAGCTTATACAAAGAGTGACTCCCTTACCTATATTTGGATTCTTGTTCTTATGCATCTCAGCAAGCCTATGAGTGAAGTAAACATCATCCATTGTTTCTCTTTCACAGCCTGTGATCTACTCCTTCTCATCAAAACATTCTAACTGGCTTCAAACTAGCACAGAGTGCTCAGTCTGCTTATTATTATTCCTTCTTACATTGCATTCCCACATTGTAAGAGAAGACTGTCACTTTGTTCAAAGATATGGGTAAGGGGCAGGGCATGGAAATGCCATGTTAAGGCCTCATTGAGAACAAGGTCATAATTCAAGTTGAGACTGTGTCTTACCTTCTCACACCTCAGGGATAAATGGCCTATATTTTTTTCTGATACTTTTTTCTTTCTTCCTCAGCTTAGCTGTTATGCCTGATATCTTCATAAAAGAGAATCTGCATTAAAGCCCATTACAGTGACTGTACCACTGGTCTTTATCTCACAGCCAAATCGCAAGTGCACCTGGCTACTAATGTTTTAAATCCAAATAAACGCGCACCAGGAAGTACTGAAATTGTAAGAAAAATAAACTAACTTACTTTAAATCAAGCAGCATATGAACAGAACCTTGTCTTAGAAAGAATTTTCTTTTTTTTTTTTTCTCCCTACTTAATACTGAGGATGTTTTGATTGAAAAATGTTGCAGAAATAATTTTGAAGTATCAGCTAAAGTTACAGAAAAGTAGAGGAACAAGTCCATTCAATACATTAGAAAATGAATTTAGATTCTTCTAGAAGATTCATTCAAACTTGCATCAGCCAGTTTGGTTTTGTGACTAAGACATTTGTTAGAAAGCCATGTCACAATCCATTTCAGAGATGTTATTGCAGGGTCAGGCTATTGCAGGGTCAGGTTTCACAGGATCACAGGATATTAGGGGTTGGAAAAGACTAAAGGAGATCATTGAGTCCAACCCCCCTGACAGAGCAGGACCACACAATCTAGCACAGATCACAGAGGAATGCATCCAGACAGGCCTTGAAGGTCTCCAGGGAAAGAGACTCCAAACTTCCTGGGGAGCCTGTTCCAGTGCTCTGTGACCCTTACAGTAAAGAAGTTCCCTGTTGTGTTGAGGTGGAACCTCTTATGCTGCAACTTACACCCATTGCTCCTTGCTCCTATCCACAGGGAGCAAGTGAGAAGAGCCTGTCCCCCAGCTCCTGACCAGCCCTTGGTTGTTATTTGTAAACGTTTAGTAAATCCCCTCAAAGTCTTCTCCAGACTAAAAAGCCCCATGTGCCTCAGTCTGTCCTCATAAGCCATGGTCTCCAATACCCTAATCATCCTCATAGCCCTCCACTAGACCCTCTCCATCAGATACCTATTCCTCTTAAAATTGGGAGCCCAAAACTGAACACAGTATTCAAGATGAGCTCTCACCAGGACAGAGTAGAGGGGAAGGAGAACCTCCCTTGATCTGCTGGACATGATCTTCCTAATACAACCCAAGATCCCACTGGCTTTCTTGGTCACAAAGGCACATTGCTGTCCCATAGTTAACTTGTTATCCACCAGGACTCCCAGGCCCCTCTCCACAGGGCTGCTCTCCAGTGGATCACCTCCCAGTCTGTACTGGTGCAGTTAATTATTCCTTCCTAGGTGCAGGACTCTTCACTTGTTCTTGTTGAACGTCATTTGGTTCCTCTGTGCTCTCCAGTATGTCCAGGTCTTGCTAGATGGCCACAGCCTTCAGCTGTATCAGCCAAGCCTCCCAGTTTGATGTCATCAGCAAACTTGCTGAGCAGACACTCTGTGCCCTCATCAATGTCATTGATGAAGATGTTGAACAGGACTGGACCCAGCACTGATCCCTGGGAGACTCTACTGGTTACAGCTCTCCAGCTGGACTTAGCACCATTGATCACCACTCTTTGAACTCTATCCTGTAACCAGTTCCTAGTCTACCTCACTATTTGCTCCTCCATCCCACACTTCCTGAGCTTGCTCACTAGAGTATCATGAGAGATGGTGTCAAAGACCGTGCTAAGGCCAAGGTGGACTACATCCACTGTTCTCTCTGATTCTACTCATTCAGTTATGACATCATAAAATGCTATCAAGTTAGTCAAACACAACTTCCCCTTGGTAAATCCATGCTGACTACTCCTGATAACCTTCTTCTCTTCCAAGTGCCTTGAGATGCCCTCCAGAAAGAGCCGCTCCATCATTTTTCCAGGGATGGAGGTGAGACTGCCATTGGAACGGGCTGCCCAGGGAGGTGGTGGAGTCACCTTCCCTGGGGGTGTTCAGGAAAAGACTGGACAAGGCACTTGGTGCCATGGTCTAGTTGACTGGATAGGGCTGGATGATAGGTTGGACTGGATGATCTTGGAGGTCTCTTCCAGCCTGATTGATTCTATTCTATTCTATTCTATTCTATTCTATTCCCTGGAACCTCTTTCTTGCCCTTTTTGAAGACTGGATTGGCTTTCCTCCAATCTGCACTGACCAGTGGGGAGCATTCCCTTCTCCAGGCTTCCTCTCCTTCATCCAGGGTCTGGAGTACATAGGGGAGTTCAGCTTTAGGTGTAAAGACTGAAGCAAAGAAGGCATTCAGGAAGACTGCCTTCTCTGCATCCTCAGTTCTCTGCCTTCTCTGCCTCCTCGTTCAGCAGTAGCCCCACACCTTCCCTACTCTTCCTTTTTCTACTGAGCCTTCTTGCTCTCTTTTACTTCCTGTGCCAGCTTCAGTTCCAAGAGGGTTTTGGGCTTCCTTGTCACCTTCCTATATGTTCTGACAACTTCTCTATAGTTCTCCTAAGTGACAAATCCTTACTTCCATGAATTGTAAATTTCCTTCAGGAGCTTCTTGCTCAGCCGTGCAGGTCTCCTGGCATGTCTACACAATTTTTTATTCAGGGACACACATCTAGATTTGGCTTGGAGAAAGTGGTCTTTAAAAATTAATCAACTTTCTTGGGCTCCTTTAACCTCTAAAGCCTTAGCCCATGTGTGCTAGTTTGAAGCTAGTTAGAATGTTTTGGTGAGGAGGAGTAGATCACAGGCTGTGAAAGAGAAACAATGGTGATGTCTACTTTGCTCATAGGCTTGCTGAGATGTATAAGAACAAGAATCCAAACATAGATAAGGGAGTCACTTTCTGCCTGAGCTCTGAGCTGCATTTTGTTCTCTAACCTCACCGTCCGTCTCTCTGATTAATCCACTTTGTTTCCTAACCCCCCTGGCTGACCTCTGTTCTTCCTTGGTGCACAAGGCAATGTCTGGGATAAGGTAGGGGGGTGGGAGAAGGTGGAGGGGTGGTTGGGAGGCCCTCCTGGGGACTCAAGTTTCTGGGAGGGGTGTTGTGTTTCTGTATTACCTTTTACCTTGTATATTTCTGTATATAAATGTATATACTATAAATATCTGCTTGTACGTTGTGCTAAGCTGTAAATATAAGCTTCATTCAAATTTCCAGAGCCAGCTGAGTCTAGTCTGTGTGATTTCCAAAGTGTGGGAGGGTGGATAACACCCAAACCGTCACACCATGGGATTTCTGCAAGCATGTCTCTGAAGAGCACAAAGTGAGCTCTTCAGAAGCCAGGGTTGTAGTTCTACTTGTTGGTCTGATTCTACGCTGTAGAATACTAAACTCCACCATGTCATGATCACTGTTCCCTAGGGTGTTCCTGACCTTAATATCCTCAACCAGTCCCTCTTTATTAGTTAATACAAGGTCCAGCAGTGTACCTCTCCTTGTTGGCTCCTCCACTACCTGCATCAAGAAGTTATCATCTATACACTGCAAGAGCCTTTTGGACTGTCTGTGCCTGGCTGTGTGATCTTCCCAGCAAATATCAGGGTGATTGAAGTCTTCCATGAGTACCAAGGAGTTAGCTCTAGAGGCTACCTCCAGCTGTCTGTAGGCAGCTTGATAGTCTATAGTAGATGCCCACAACAATTTAATTTCCTTACCCCAATCCCTTAATTCTTACCCACAAGCTTTCAACCTGTTCTGCCTCCCCCCTTGGATAGAGCTCAGCACATTTCAGTTGTTCTCGCACATAGAGAGCAACTCTCCCACCGCATCTTGCTGTCTTGAACAGTATATAGCCGTCCATGACAACATTCCAGTTGTGGGAGCTGTCCCATCATGTCTCAGTGCTGGCAATTTTATCATAGTTATTCACCATAACACAGATCTCCAGCTCCTCCTGCTTATTCCTCATGCTCTGTGCATTGGTATATAAGGCTTTTATCAGACAGATTGGTTGTGTAAGCAACACAAATGGGAATGCAATAAGGAGATCTTGTATTAATATTTCCATATTTCCACAGATTCTCTTGGAGGTTTGGTGTTAGTTATGGTAGGTGATTCAGTTGCATGATTGAGGAGGGAATATAAAGGAAGTGCATCAAGTGATATTCAGGGATGGAATCCTTGTTTGGGGTTATTTGTTTGGGCTTTTTGTTTGTTTTGTTTGGGGGGTTTTGTGGTTTTGGGTGGGAGTTTTTTGTTTGTGTTTTGGTTGGTTTGGTTTGGGGTTTTTTTGCCTTTTTTTTGGTTGTTCTTGGTTTGGTTTGGGTTGATTGGTTGCTTTCATTTTTTTTCTTGTGAAGTAGATTGGGGGAGGGAAATCTATTAACTTACATCTGAGCAGAAAGACTTCCAAGTCAGGGTAAGTAGAGCTTGGGTGATGCTGAAATTACCAAATAAGGAAAGGCAGATCACTTCTCAAACTTTTTATACACATTCCAGGCTGCAGTTTGTGTGAACTGCACTCTGAACAGCTATTGTTAGGCCATTTCTGCAAAAGTAATTGGTGGTTTAAGATTTTTCCTTCCTGTCTGTTTTTTCATCTGTTCATCAGCACTGTTCTGCTGTCAGCTACTGGCCACATAACACATCTAAGGAAAGAGATTATGGGAAGGATCTTTGTGCTCCTCTGTACAAGGTCGGATAACTTCTCTGAAACTGCTTCAACAGTCTATGCTAAATGATGCCTGTTAGTCTCTGAAAGCTGTCTTTTTTCCCTGAAGCAACAGCTTTATTTTCCATGAGGTTCTGCACAGGTAGAAAATGTCATGCAAAAGAGTGACTACTTGCAACCGAGAAGCCATATCTGAGTACTGGGGGTACTTAGAATTGGGTTTAGATTTTATTTTATTTTTTTTCCCCACAGCTAAATATTGACCTTTAGGGAAGGTGATGATAGACCACCAGATATACCATTACAGTGAACAAATGACTCCATCTCATCATTCCTAGTGCTTGTGAGTTCTACATGCCTTGTCTTTTCTGGACATGTTTTTCTGCCCAGAGGTAAACACATAAATGAACACAAAGGGGCATAACAAACCTGGTGCCATAAAGTCTGGCCTGCCCAGGGCCCCTGCTTGTGTAACAAGATTGTATAAGCCCATGTGCCTAGCTTATGGCTTACCAGGTGCAAGGCCCATGCTATCCCCGTATTTGAGAGGTCCAGGCCTGTGGCTCTCGCCTATTTTGGTATGGTTTGGCTAACAGCCAAGCTGATTGGTCATTTTGGTGGCCAAGGGGCTATTAATCTCGGGCCACATTTGATAAATAGGAGTACACAGGTAAACAAGGTGCTTATGCTCACCTGCTTGTGCTTTTGCTTCGGCTTATGCCTGCTCATGCCTGCCTGCCTGCCTGCTCACCCACAGAATCTCTCATGGGCTCCCATCCAGCTGTGCACACCTGCGTGCCACTGCAATGAGTTACCAGGACTAAATCCTGTATTGCCTGCCTTTATCTACGTAGCTCAGTCTCCCATGCAGCTGTGCTCCCTATTGCACGCCCACTGCCCTACCACTGCCACAAAGTTACCAGGAGAATTGTCTGCATGCAGTTGGCCTGTGTGGCCAGCGTTACACCGTGCTGTGACTGTACAGCCTCCTGCCTCTGCACCTGAAGGTCCTGCCTAAGAATCCCCGGACAGAACGTCTAAAAGAAGACAGGGGAACAAGGTCAGAGACTGCATCCTTTCCCCTGAAACCTGGGAGAATTCCAGCCTCGATGTCCATGGGCAGACTCCCCTGAAATTGGACATTTATGTAGGCTGTGACATAGCCCCGGAGGGTGATTGATTATTAATAAGCATTTGTGAGTAAATGCTTTAATGCCTCTGTAATTTCTATTGCCTTCTGCCATAGAGCAGAAAGGGCTTGAGCCCATCTACTGGGCAAGCAGCATATTGACCCCAAGTGGCATTAAGCCATGGGAAATTCCTCTCTCTGTTTATAGTTTGAATGTTTTCTAGTTATTAACAAGTTACTGTTTGATATTATTCCTAGAATGTCTTTCATAACTGTGTAGAACAAAGATTAATATTAAAATGCAGTGGTTGGGGGGTGGCAAGAGTTCAGAATATTGAAGTTAATAAATTATATATTTTTATAGAATATCATCTCTCACCAATTAATTTCTCCCCTCTGCAACAATTGGCGTAGTTGGCAGAATTCCCCTTCCGTGACACAGGCCACAAAAGAAACATGTTTGTGTTACACATCTTGTTTGGCTTCATGAGTGACTATGATTTCATGGCTTAAAATTTGCTGGAATAAATAAACACATTTACTTTATCTTTTTTGAATTTGGACCACAAGCTCAGATGGGAGCTGGAAATGATGACACAGAATTCTTCTGAACCCAGCAAAGTGGAGCTGGCTGGTCCCTGGTGCCATCATCAAATAGAAAATAATTACAAGAACTCCTCTCTGTGGTAGAAGTGGTGTCTGTTAAGACATTCTGAAGTTGTAATGTAGTCCTAGTGTAAATGTCTCAGTAAAAGAAGGACCTCGTTTGTGAGGTCATGAAAACAATGGGAAGGGCATGAATGGGTGTCTGTGCCGTGGGACACTGTTCAGGAACAAGCTAGAGAAGGGTGGCAAAATCTGCTTTAGGCTATAGAATCTTATCCGAGTCATGGGTTCTATGACTTCTGGACAACCAATCTTTTTTTCCCTTTCCTGATGCATTGCAGACTGTCACTGCACTTCCCCAGGAGCCCTCTGATTTCCATGTGGAACCAGAGATGTGCCAAAGTATGGCACAGAGCAGACAAGTTCTGGCACTATGATGGGATATGGATGGATTTCTTGCTAACAGAGGACATGAATTGATAAACATGAGCAATCCATGCTGCAAAGTGTCTTTGAGTCCATCCCAGAAACTAAGATGGTGAAAACAGCCCCCCACATGCAGCTGCGAGGAGACAGGGTCTGCTGGCCTCAGGAGGCTGACCCTACAGGTTGTTTATATAAGTTTAACCTATCTATACCTCACACATAGCCTTAAGCCTGTCTGTGCCTTCCACATGTACCAATCTTAATTAAGCTAGCTATGCACACCTCTTCCAAGTTGGCATATAAGTCACTGTATCACTGTATCACGACAATAAAGGGGGGATTATTGGAGAACAATTATTTAACCATATTGGTGTTTATAGTTGTTACTCTGGGGTGCAATGCCGGCAAATGACACCTGAATAAGTCGGACCAGGACTTGGGGAAGACCGAGGTATTGCAGACCAGCAGCGGGCAGGGCCGCGATTTTACAGGCCGGGGTTCAGGAATTCACCAATGAACTGTGGACATTTCGAATTGAAAGTAATGTCACCGGCGACACAGGATGGAGGGCACTGCAAAAAGGAGGCAGTAGCCAGGAAGCCCAGTCCGCAGCCAGGGAACTCCATAGAAGCAGGTAGGGCTGCAATGGAAGTGAATGCAGCACTGCATTTATTGGTGAGCATACTCTCTGTGAGAGGGATTACGCCAGATATGAAAAATCTCCGTGACCTGATCATATGGGCTAAAGAGAGGGACTTTATGAAGCAGATACATATGATTTTTAGCCCGAAGAGATGGAGAAAAGTGGTGAATGCACTGTGGGACGGAGTTATTTCTGATGGTTGATATGGGGATATGAAGAAATAGGGGGTGACCAAAGGTATATCTATACTAGAAACAAAGAAACAGAATAGGTAATCATAGAGAAGTAAAAGTAGATGACTAACAAGGGGAAAAGATGGTCTTAATCATTAACAAAGGATGTATTCTCAAGTAGCAATGTGAAAACATTCCATGCCAAAGCAAGGCAAAAAACCAAATACTTCACAATGTTATCTGGGATGGAGGAGAAGGACTGACCAGCACTTGCCATAATCCTATCAGCCAGTACCCATGAGGAGGAAAAGCAGAAGATCATCAAGGAGATAGGCTGACAAGGGTACTACAAACCTGCATGATCATAACATTCCAGCCAGGGGTGAAAAGTACATTGTGATGAAGACACAGCCTTCCTCCAATCGACCACTGCCCACATTTGAAGGACCCTTGCCCACAATTTCAGAAGGTAACTACGCAAGCGCAGAGGACTGATAAGATAATTAACATATGAAGCGGGAGCAGGTGGGTTTTAGTGATAAGAATGTATAGGCGTTTCATTAATATGCATGGATTCAGTGTATAAATGTGGGGTGCTTGCTCCTTTGGGCATGCACGATTTTGGAGGAGATATCCCCCGTGCATCTTGTGCAATAAACATACCTACTTTATAACTTTCAAGTTATAGAGTCTTTTCCGTACGTCATGGTAAAGACTCTAAAATCGCTCAAAAGCTCAGTTCCACCTGGCAAGATGTAATAAATACTTTAATGGACATGAAAACTGAACAACATGTCGCTATGGCTGCCGCGTGCATGCTTGTTGCTGCTCCTGCTTTTCTGGTTGAAATGGCCAAAGATAAGCACTCAGCTGGCAAAGGTAGCAAAGAGCCTTCTCAGTTTGAAAAGTTTTTTGGAATAACTGATTTACTGAATGCTACTAATAACCCATCAATAGCCAGTAACAATAACCATCTGGCCACCGATTCCACTAAAACAACTTTTACATGCAATTGTGGGGGTCCAGTTTGCTGTCTGAAAATGCAGCACCCTGCAATCCCACCAACACCAACAGCATCCAATAAAGGATGGAGATTCTTCACTCTCAAAAGCAAAAGGAAAAAACAACAAAGAGATGGAGGAGAGAACAGCAGAAGAAAGGAGAAAAACAGAAGTGAACAAACAGAGGGAACTGGACACTGCCCCCTCCTCCAGCAACAATAGCTCCAGGAAAGTAGTCCCAGATCCACCCTTACCATCCCCCACACCTCGTAGCACATCCCCCAACAGAACAAACCCCACAGAAGAGACACACAGTCTGACAGACTCCAGAAGTTAGAGGGCTGAGTCCAGCTTGGGAAGAGGTCTGTCAGACTTCTGGCATGCTTCTGTCGACATCTCTTGTGATTACAGGGTCAGGAGGGGTGGCAGTGGGTTGAGTTGGGGAAAGTACTGGGTCTGTGAAGGGGTCTGTGTTGCTTCAGAGAGGTAGGCTATTTGCATATGTAAGCTTCTCCAAGCAAAGGTGTTTAAATTATCACAATGGCACACAAAAGCCTTGCTAAATCACTCAGGTACTGATTTTGTTTACTTTCACCTTCTGCCTTCTGTTTGAGTGTGTGAGAGACATTGTTTTTTTCAACTTATGAAAGAGCTTCTCCAAAACTTTTTCTCTCTGTGAGAGATGTACTTTAACAGTTATATTTGCTGTGCAAAAGTCTGATTTTTATGTCAGCTAGGACGTGGTGATAAAAGCCCTGAGGGAGAACGGGGACAGTAACAGAAAGCTAGCAGCTAACAGCCATAAAGGATGGAGGGCTGGGAAAGCGGAGAGGTGAGACAGAAGCGGTGAATCTGCTTAGCCGTACCAGCCATGGGAGTGACGTCCCCCATAGGATTCGCCCGCAGCCACCCTGCTTTTTTCCCCCCACCCCTGGCATGCACACCAGCCTGGCACTGGGAATGCGTGGTGCCCTCCACCCTCGCCTCCCTTCCCCTGGCACCATCACCCCCACCTCCTTATCTCCTTGCAGGCTCTGATATTTGTCTCTCTCAGAGAAAGAATCAAAACTTGG
The DNA here is from genome assembly GCA_013400475.1 of Tricholaema leucomelas. NCBI lineage: Eukaryota > Metazoa > Chordata > Aves > Piciformes > Lybiidae > Tricholaema lacrymosa > Tricholaema leucomelas. Next base: position 10,169 of record WAAF01011647.1, read on the forward strand.
TTCTTAAAGGAGACAGTTCTGCATTTTGATAGCCTTTGATTGTAATACATTTTAGAGTTTAGGAGTTTACTGGATACAGTGCTCAATGGTTATTAATTGTACTAGAGTTTTGGGATAATTTTAGCAGCATAATCATAATACGACTTAGGTAATTCCAATAGGGTGTGTTAAGTAATTGGTAGCTATTATAATGGAATATTATGGTAAGAAATTGTTTTGTGAATGTATAGGTTAATGATTATTTCTCTGTGCTGATTCTAAGGATACCACGGTACTATTTCTTGGATTTTCTTTGTTTTTCCTCAAGTTTCCTTCAGTTGATAGATTTTTCAATTGATAGAATATATAGTTAAGGCTAAGAGTATATTATATGAAAATTATAGGTTTTGGGATATAGGAATTTTGTAGGATAATTTTTCTTAGGTTTTTCTGTATATCTAGATAGCACTCGGATCGTGTAAAAACAAAAAAAAAAAACCACAAACAAAAAAAAGCGAGGGTAGAAAGAAAGAGAGAGAAGGGACAGAGAGGAAAGAAGAAAGAGGGAGAGAAGAGGAAAAATTGAAATTTCTCTAGTCACATCATACAGAGATATTCACCCTAGAGAAGGCAAATAGAGAGTAGGGGATTAATATGTTTTTACGTGCTTTTGTATCTGTTTGTGCGTTTGTTCATTTATGTTCGTAGGCTTTTGATGGATACCAGCTTGTTATGACTAGCTTGCTTGGTCAGTGAGCAGAAGTCTCTCTCAGATGGCAGATGCTGTGGCAAGAACTTGAAAGGAGTACTGACATAATGGTTGTATGTGCATAGGTCATAGGTTNACAACATATAGGGTATATCCTTTGTATCATATTCAGAAATTAGTAGCTCTTAAGCACAATAGACAACAGACTCAGGTCATATCAAAGGAGTGCAGTGAAAACATCAAGATTCCTGAAAATCATAGAGAGTGAATCCAGAACAATGGGAGTCTGAGAAAGAATATTGGACAACTAAATACTTCTACAATTCTACAAAATTGATTGCCACACAGAGCCCAGTGAAGATGTGGCATACATGCATTCTCCTGTGACTTTGATGATCATCTGGATTTTTTTGGTCTTTTGAACAAATGACTTACTGTCGCTCGCTTGGCACCAGAGGTAGCAGCAGAAAAAGCTTTGGGATTGTTAGCTAAGCTTGGGTTGTCAGCTTGCTAAATAAACTAATGCTACTAGCAAAGCTCTATCAGGTTCATTCTCTTTCTGATTTTAGTATTATTGATTTTTAGCTGTATTATTTACGCCTGTGTTGAACAGAGCCTGTGTAAAATTGCAGATCAAGCCTGGGTTGCTCAAAAAGAAAAAGGGGAAAGTGTGGATGGATTTCTTGCTAACAGAGGACATGAATTGATAAACATGAGCAATCCATGCTGCAAAGTGTCCTTGAGTCCATCCCAGAAACTAAAATGGTGAAAACAGCCCTCCACATGCAGCTGCGAGGAGACAGGATCTGCTGGCCTCAGGAGGCTGACCCTACAGGTTGCTTATATAAGTTTAACCTATCTGTACCTCACACATAGCCTTAAGCCTATCTGTGCCTTCCACATGTACCAACCTTAACTAAGCTAGCTATGCACACCTCTTCCAAGTTGGCATATAAGTTGCTGTATCATGACAATAAAGGGGGGATTATTGGAGAACAATTATTTAACTATATTGGTGTTACAATTGTTACTCTGGGGTGCAACGCAGTGTGAAACATCTGTTTCCTAACTGCAGCAAGTTCGTAACTGCTTAATTTTCTAGTTTTCTTAACTTCATCATTTCTGAGAGGCCTCTTAGGGCTCCCAAGTGCCTGAGCTCTTTCTGTTTCGAAGCTCTGGACAGCTGAAGCAGATTCACTGCAGTTGTCAGTTACAAAGTCCTCACTCTAAATGAAGGATCTAATAAAATTTCATGAATTATCAATGTCAGGTAGTTCTGTATCACTTTAATAAAACTTTATCTCTTTATGTATTGTTCTTGGAAATTACAGAAATGTCTTCAGTGAAGCTTTCTCAATAAGTTCCGTCTGAGGTAGAGTCAAAAGTTGGGAAATTGCAGCCAAAGAGTTTAAGTTTGTCAAAATTAGAAACAATCAAAGTTTGTTGTGATGTATCAGGCAAAACCTATTAGGCAAAGTGTCATTCTAATAATAGACAAACTTGTCAAAAAATACATGGGATTTGCTTATGTTGCCATTGAGTCACACAACATAAGCTTTCACATTGCAGCTCTTTGGATGTTATATTCAATGTACTTTTTGTTTGGTTGTTTTTTTGCATTTTTGCATTGTACCTTATATGATCATTTGCCAGAAGATTTAAAATATTTTTAACATTAACATATAGTGACTTGTAAAGGTTTTTCTGAAATTTTGTAGAGTTGATCAAGGAAAATGTCTCTTGAAACCTCAGAAACATGCTATTCTTCAACCATACAAGGCTGGCAGCCCTAAATCCTTATAAAAAGCTATTACTTCTGAGAAATTTTGACTGTATTTAAACAAGATATTGTTGTGGAGGCAGGGAATTAACATGGCCAAGTCAAGAATTAAAAAAAAAAAATTATTTTCCTGGAACCCTACCCCCAAACTATATACAAAAATTAGTTTAGTTTATTAACAGATTCAGATTGATCAGGAATTTCTTCCAAAAAAAAAGGACATTTTAGATACATTTAGATATTTGGGAAGTCAGGAAATGGAAAAGAGTAAGCTATAAACACAGCTTTACCCCACTATCAATCAGGCTGAGCAGAAGATTAAGGGAACAGCAGGCATTACTCATGGAGGTGAGACAGGCATTTAGCAATGATCCCTTACTGGATTCCTCATCACTGCTTGAGGCGAGTGGCAGAGCCGCCAAACTCGGAAATGTCTCAAGCACTTCTTCCTGAGTGGGGTGATCATGGAACGATGCTGCATTCACAGCATCAGAGGAGAGCCAAAACTGCTAGCATCCAGAGTCAGAGAGGCAACCAGGAAGTTGGCTACTGATATGATCTGAGAGAGGGCGGTCCAGATACCACTGGGGACCCTCAAAGGACCCCAGGCTTGCGAAGCCTACAAGTTTGCACAAAAGGGTGCAAAGTGGGGAGAACCATCCAAAAGCAGGGATGGGATAAAACCAAGAGGCAACAAAAGGTATGAGCCGTCCAAGAGTGGGGACAGCTCAGTCACATCAGGAACCTGTCCTTCACAGTGGCAGGGGACTCTCAAGACAGGAACTTCAAGGCGGAAAACCTTTAGGGTGGGAACCCTTGCTCTATTTATCCTTTTTCTAAGAAAGTGTCCATTTACCATTTTTACTGGGCACAAAAACCCAACCACCAGCCCATGTACGGACTTCCACATGAGTCAGCCCATGTGCAGAAAGGCACCTTTTGCTGCCCCCCTTCAAGCCTGCAGGACAGGGGTGTTGGGAAGCAGGTTTTGTGCCTTCTTCTCCCATTCAAACCTGTAGAGTGGGAGGGAGAAGAAAGGAATTTGAGCGAACCCAGGACAGATATTTTTAAAAACTAATTAATTCTTAAGCTCATTGGTTACAAACAGCTTTATAGGCCTGCTCGTTGTGTGTTGATGTGTCTCCTTTGGGTAGAATTCCCTATAAAGCAGTGCAGACCTTGAGTGGCTGAAACTATTAACCCAGAACAGGCAGTCACCGAAAGATGTCTTAGTCACTAGCCTCTCTCATAGTCCCTGCGCTGAATCTAATATTGACACGATTATCTAGTAAGTTAGATGAATTTAGCTGAAAATCATAGAATCATAGAATCAACCAGGTTGGAAGAGACCTACAAGATCATCCAGTCCAACCTATTGTGGGAATGCAGAAGAGCTGTGGGAACAGAGTGAAGGAGAATAACAACAGACCTTGGGTTCCCACCAGCTGCAGGCTACCTTATCTCAGAAGGGATAGATAATGGACACCTCATTAACGAGAATAACAAGGCATGTTTTACGCAGATGTAGTGGGTTGTCCTTGACTAATTATGCTAATGTGTGGGCGTGTGCTCTACTGGCTGAGTGTATATATTTCGGGCTGTTACATAATAAATGGACTCTGGCATAATTCACATTGAATCATCTGGAGTCTTTCATGGCAAGGCTTCTGATCACACTGGCCTATAGGCCTTTTGACCACGGTTCCTGCAGCAAGCAGAGATAATGAGCAGTGCCATGCTGCAACAACCTATCACCCAGCCCAGTCCAATCAACTAGACCATGGCACTAAGTGCCTCATCCAGTCTTTTCTTGAACACCTCCAGGAACAGCAAATCTACCACCTCCTTGGGCAGCCCATTCCAACTGCAAGTCACTCTCTCTGTGAAGAAATTCCTCCTAACATCTAGCCTATACCTCCCCTGGCACAACTTGAGACTGTGTCCCCTTGTTCTGTTGCTGCTTGCCTGGAAGAATAGATCAACCCCCACCTGGCTAAAGCCTCCTTTCAGGTAGTTGTAGACAGTAATGAGGTCTGCCGTGAGCCTCCTCCAGGCTAAACGACACCAGCTCCTTCAGCCGCTCCTCATAGGACTTGTATTCCAGGCCACTCACCAGAATCATCGCCCTTCTCTGGACGTGTTCCAGTATGTCAACATCTCTCTTGAATTGAGGAGCCCAGAACTGGACACAGTACTCAAGGGGTGGCCTGATCAGTGTTGAGTACAGGGGAAGAATAATAAGAGATTACTCTGTCCGACTGGCCACACTTTGGCTGACAGTGTCAAAGGCTTTAGGACTTCAGCTGGAAGAAAGTGTTGTTGTCTCCTGATTAAAAAAAAAAAAAAAAAAAATTAAAGTGCAAAAGCTTTAGCTGAAGTGATGGATGAGTTTTCTTTTCTACAGATTTCTCTCTTGGGCTCTCACAACATTAAAACATTAACTTTCATAGGCAGGAATGTTACATTAGGACTTAAAATTGCTTAGACTGAGGGGCTTCCTATTTTTCTTTTCAATGACATTACTTGTAGCTTTATTCATGACAAATCCATGGAAGCTAGTCTAGACTTGTTTGTTACCCAGAGGCATGGCTTAACCCTGCTATGAACAGTCAATGATATAAATGATGTTTATATGATTTTAAATGAAGAAGGAACTAATGTCAAGTCTTCTAGACAAATTTTGTCATATAACTGGGGAAAGGGAGCTAAAATAACCCATGTGTGCACAAGTATTATGTGAAGCAGAGGTGCTTGTTAGATTTGAATATTATTCATCCTCATATCTAAGGCTTATGAAACATCCTGTTCACACACTAGCCTGGTGCATCTGGGGTTTAATTCACCCTTATGTCACTTTGGCAACTTCATTAAGGTGGATAAGGTGGCATCTGATTCATTCACAGGAACACAAATAAATGCATTTTGAAAAGAGGTTTAAAACTCCCAAATCTGTGGCAAGAATCTTGGCAGAAATTAACTTTTGACTAGATTTCTGATAAACATTGAACAATTACTGAATGTAGACTCGTGTTAATGATTGCTATGGGTCAGGCTTCAACAGACTGGGAACTGTTACAAATTTGTATCTGTCTTGACTGAAGAATGAAAGAAGTTTGGCCATTTGGACAGCAGATCTCAGAGCTATCAAATGGTTTGATAATTAAGTAGGAACTTGATTTTTGTATTCAAAGAGGTCAGCCATTCCTGCAGTTTATTATGCAGGTCAGCTCAAAGATGTGGTCGCAGAAGGCAGCATTGCTTGTGCATATCATACATTCTTTTTTCCTCAAACAGAGGCCTTCATCTTCCAGGAATGTTTCTCTCACAGGGTTTCACAACAGTATAGCACTGGTCCTACATCTCCTTATAATTCTTATATGGACCATTGTGAAGAGTGACTGTAGGGAACTGAAAAAGTGAAAGCAGAGGCAGAAGCATGATACAAGATGTGATGGTTTGGGAGTCCCTCGCCCCCCCACACTTTAGAAATCACCCAGACTAGACTCAGCCAGATCTGGAAATTTGAATGAAGCTTATATTTACAGCTAGCACAATTTACAAGCAGATATTTGCAGTATATACAGATATATACAGAAATATACAAGGTAAAAAGGTAATACAGACACAACTCCCCTCCCAGAAACCTGAGTCCCCAGGAGGGGCTCTCAACCACCCCTCACCTTCCCCCTACCCCTCTCAACCTTACTCCAGCCCCAAGGAAGAATGGAGGTTCGGCCAAGAGGATTAAGAAGCAAAGGTGAGTCAGCCAAGAAGCAAATGGAGGGTGAAGTTGGAAAGCAAGATGGAGTTCAGCCAGCAGACTGAGCTCCCCAGCAGGAAAAGAGCTGAGAGCACAGCCCAGAGTCAAGTGCCTTTATCTAATGTTTTGCTTTTCCTTTCTACACATCTCAGCAAGGCAGTGAGGGAAGTAGACCTCACCATTGTTTTCATTTCTCAGCCTATGATTTAATTCTTCTCACCAAAACATTCTAGCTAGGCTCAAACTAGCACACGACCCGAATAACCATTTTCCAGTAAGATTCAAGGAACTTTCTGCAATAAGCCTGCTTCTCAGATTGCAAGGCTGCATATGAGAGGAATACATCCACTGGATGTCCCCCTTTTAATCAGAGGAATCATCTTAGACAAATTTTAGTTAAGCACGGGCTAAAATAATCTTGCTTAAATGCAATAATGAATTATGCAAATTCACGCCACTTTCATAATTTTTATTTTGTATTAAATGTCAACTTGTTAGATGAGGCATGCATGAGAGATGCGATATGATTGATAGTACAAATTATTACCCACTAACAAATATCATTAAAATATGCCTCCTTTCTGGGTTGGTCCTTGAGAAATATGCCCCTAATTATTTCTTAGCAGGTCTTAAAAAAATGAAAGGAAAGTAGGATCTTCACAGTTGTGGTGGTTTGGGTGTCCCCCGCCCCCCCCCACTTTAGAAATCACCCAGACTAGACTCACCCGGCTCTGGAAATATGAATGAAGCTTATTATTTACAGCTAGCACAATATACAAGCAGATATTTACAGTATATACAGTTATATACAGAAATATACAAGGTAAAAAGGTAATACAGACACAACTCCCCTCCCAGAAACCTGAGTCCCCAGGAGGGGCTCTCAACCACCCCTCACCTTCCCCCTACCNGGAGGGGCTCTCAACCACCCCCTCACCTTCCCCCTACCCCTCTCAACCTTACCCCAAGGAAGAATGGAGGTTCGTCCAGGGGGATTAAGAAGCAAGGTGAATAAGCCAAAAGCAAATGGAGGGTGAAGTTAGAAAGCAAGATGGAGTCCAGCCAGCATCCCCAAGCTCCCCAGGAAGCAAAGAGCCAAGAGCAAAGCCCAGAGCAAAGAGAGCAAATGATGTGCCCTTACCTATGTTTTGCTTTTCCTTTCTACACATCTCAGCAAGACTGTGAGGGAAGTAGACCTCACCATTGTTTTCATTTCTCAGCCTATGATCTAGTTCTTCTCACCAAAACATTCTAGCTAGCTTCAAACTAGCACAATCCACCCCTGTCGGCTTCACTCAGAGGATTGCTGAGAACTATCTGATCTAATCTAAACCAGTATTTACACTAATGAATATCACAAGTTCAGTCCACACTTCATTCCGACTATCTCGCATGTAGGAGATTCAAAAGCTAAGAACAGTTTGTCTCCTCACAGATGAGACGAGAACAGGGACTCCCAGGTGATGTTGGGTTCGTGCTCATGTACTGCAGATTCTCTCGTAGATTCTTTCATTGTTGGATGCCGATGGTACCTAGAACAGAAAACTCCTAACAGCTTGTATGATACACTCTGAATTTAAACTCTCTCAGCTAAAGTTAGATTTCTCTGAGGAATACACTGGATTTCACCATTCTCCTGCATTACCCAGTAGGTATGACCAGGACCTTCAGCAGAAACCACCCCTCAGACAGGTTTCCCTTCGCCCAAAGGTGAAAATACCCAAACAGTTTTCTCTAACAGATACTTCTCACGTACAACAGGAACTTTTGCTTTTAATTCTAATACATCTCAGCGAGACTGTGAGGGAAGTAGACATCACCATTGTTTTCATTTCACAGCCTATGATCTAGTTCTTCTCACCAAAACATTCTAGCTAGGCTCACACTATCACAACAGTAGATGAGAAAATTGTTCCTGTGTTTTCCTCAGTTTAAGACATTGCTTTTTAATTGCTTTCATTACTCTGTGTAGATACTAGTGTGATGTACAAATATACACAAGCTTGCTTTGCACCTCACTCTATAAGTCATCAAAAACTCTGAGAAAGGAAGGGAGGCTGTTTGCTGGAATGTGTAAAAGATTAGTGTTAGGTTAGTGTTTAAACTCGGGGGGGGGGTGGTGGAAATTACTTCTCCATACCACTCTTTAAGGCCACGACTTACCACCTAGGGTGCTTGCTCCTGCACAGCCCTGTCTCATGGACACTTTGGCCACCACAATAGAGAAGGTTCTGTCTCTTTACTTTTCCTTGGCAAGCCAAGCTGTTCATGAACAATCCTTAAATCTGTATTAGAACAAATGCACTAGAGGTTTGATTGCATCTGAAATGATAGGCTTGATGTTTTTGAAAGATAAATACACTTGCTTAATATACTATAATAATTAGAATGATGCCTAGACCTGATTTTTTTTTCCTATAAATTGTTGTCTCCATCACTTCTACCTTCAAGGTATCTGTTGCCATATAACTGGGTTTTTTTAATTATTATTTATTCTTTACTGGACACTATTTATAAGTATTTTAAATGTGTTTCTAGAAACTGTCAAATAGGAAAAATCTTCATTATCAACAATTTTTTTTTCTAAAAACAAAACCAACATCCACATAAAACCAACATAAAAGTATCTTAACATCTTCAAGATTGTAATTTATGAAATGTGACCCCTGATCAGCCTAGCTCCTTTTTCTGTCCACAGTTCAATAGATATAGCCTGATGATGTTTAAGATATATAACCAAGTTCCACCAAGCAACCAAGGCTCTTGTTTTCACTTGGATTCCTTCCTCATCAAAATGCCTGGAGTTTTGTAACATGATTGTAAGTGTCAGGGTGGGGCTTCTATGTATGTCCTCCTTCATACACACACTGATAGCTTTGATGCATCTAGAGTACCTTTAAATGAATGTTAGGAAAGTAAGACTCACTAAGATGTCAAGCTTTGTCATGCTTTTTTTCTCCCATCTGGGCTTATTATTTTATTGTCAACAAGCACAATTCAACGCAACCGCTAAGCTGCTCTAAAAGGTTTGGTGATCAGACCTGATAAATATATCTCTGATGGAAGAAAATCTACGTAATGTTGAAGAACTCTTGACTGGAAGGCAACATCCTCAGTTTCCACAACCAAGTAAAATAGTTACTAAATGCTTCTGCATATCTAGACAATTTCTTTTACTGGAATTAAAAAGCACTTAACATCTTTAGCATTAAGTAAGCATCTTTTTTTTATTCTAATGCCACAGTCTGATGTGATTTTATGTCTT
>WAAF01011648.1:0-41831 GCA_013400475.1 Tricholaema leucomelas
TATAGGTAGTATCTTGACAGCTTCATCTCTTCTTGATAAAGCTGCCTGTTATAAAGTTTGTCAACACTTTATAACTTTGAATATTGAGAATTTAATGTAATTAAAGAGCTTCTAAAAATGGTCTACTGATATTAATAATTATTTACTGATAATATAAGCATAGGTTAAGGTTTTCCTTTTATTTTCCTGCATAACCTGATCAAGTAATCTTTTAATACTAACATTGTAATATATAATTCTGTATTAACTATATAAAATGTGTAACCTTGTATATGTATAGTTAGTCCTGCTAGTGAATTATTGAAATGTCTTGTGTTTAGAGTCTTCTCTTTTCATTTCTGTCTCAGAAAAGGGCTGTTTATAGAAAGGCAGGCAATTGTGCACCTAGGAGAGGAGAATGTTAATTGCAGGAAGATTGAATTCAGGGTAGAAAATAGGAATGTTTACGAATTGGCCTATTTGTGTTTCTGTGGTTGCTGTTAGGCAAATAGGAAGAATTATTTTAGCTGCTCTGCAGGATGTGCTGATTTAGAACATTAAAAATAAAAAAAATGGGGATTTCACATATGTGTAAACAAAGAATGCATATTTAATAGGCAGGTAGATGGTAATTGTCTGGAGGGAGTTAATTTCTAGCTTCGTGTCTAAATGTAAAGTTATTTGAATTCTTTTGTGTGGCTTGTATTGGGTAGTAAGAGTATTCTGCTTTGTGTTTTATCTGCTAAAATTGCTTTTACAAATGATGTAGGGAAATGGTAAACATGTGAATTTGATTTTCTGTTTAATGCAATGCAAGCAAAGAATGGTGGTTGTTTAACAGAACTTTCCAGATGTGAATTCTGTAGATTTTATTTAGCTTGGAACTTTGCCTAGCAGGACAAGCCATTTCCTCTTGCATGCATAGGTGTATATGAACTTGGAAGGAAAAGGTGAGATTAAAGAGAGTCTGAAGAATGGCTTTGGACACCAGTGGTGTCAGATAACTGAGTAAACACAGTGCAGTAAATCCAAGGTACAGAGAGATCAGTTTGGCTGGTCTGGGAGTTCTAGTGATCTTCCTGAGAGTTGGAATAAATGTTCACAAAAATGTAGGCTTTATTTCCGTTCCCCACCCCCCCCTTTTTTTTTTTTCCCCCAGAGAGAAGTAGTAAGGAAATAAAGATTAAGAACCTAGGCTGATTATTTGAGTGGGAAATGTTAAAGATGGCAACTAATACAGTGGAGATAATTAATGAAAAAAGCAGGGGTTGATCTCCCACTGCTTAGGTCAAAGTGCTTTAGCCAAAGCCATAACAATGTTTCAGTACTGAGTGAAGTAAATAAATACAATAAATGGAGGGGAATGTGCTTAGTAAAGGTTAGTAAAATATCAGATGCTTGGTCAGAGAAGATTTTGATTCTTCATGCCCTCCCATCTCATAGACACTACCCCAGTGCTTGATCATTCCCAGTAAGAGCTATTGAGGTTTGCGGTGTTCTTTTGTCTCAAATCTGGAATAATCATAGAATGGTTTAGGTTGGAAGGGACCTCAAGGATCATCCAGCTCCAACCCCCTGCCATAGGCAGGGACACCTCCCACTAGAGCAGGTTGCTCAAGGCCTCATCCAGCCAATTCAAGTTGCCAACTTCTAAGGCATGCTTCAGGGTTAATCTGAAGTTGATTCTGCCTGCTGCTGGAGAGAGGACGATTATGATAAAGGCAGAAAGGATTAGTGTTCATTAGTCCTGAATCAATCAGCAGAGAACACCATGCATGCTGTCCAGGAGGTGCTGTAGTGGACTATTGATTTTATTTCACACACAGACACTCCCAGCATTGCAAAGAGAATTTATTTGCTGGGAATGTAGAAGTGGAAAAAAGTTTTTTATTGCAGATACTTTGCACCTTTCTTTTCCTTTATGAAAATTTGATCTGTTGGAGGAATAGATCAGGATTAAGAGAAGCCTTTAGAGTGTAGGAGGAATGCTCGTTGAAGTTGTCTATGTTTAAGTGGTTTTATGCCATGAATTTAAAGGAAGTAGTTTTAATTTTTAAATGGAAAAAGGTGGCTTAGGAAGGAGAAGAAATAAGAAGCTTAGTAAAATTTAGCTGTTTTGTGAACCACACACTTCTCCAGAAGTGAATGGTAGTACTGCAAACCAGGGAGAAATCAAAACATGTCATTTTGAACAGGTTTACATGCTTCTGAAACTGAACTGTCAGACTGAATCTCTCTCAAATCTGAAACGTAGTTCTTTGAAAGCCTTTGGTTGACTCTGAAGCAGCTCTGCAACACTGTTGTTAGGCAGTTTGCAAAGGTGGTCCTTCAGCACTGCTAACAAAGTGTTTCCTGCGTGTAAAATCGGTTCATGCTCAGCTCAGAGAAGGATAGGACTCCTGTTTCTATCTAGCATGTGAAATGTTGCTCTTCCTATTTAAATGTTATATTTTGTTTTCCCTTGGGACAATTAATGGCTGCTAAACAAAATGCAAACAACTTTTCTAATAATTTTCAACTACACCATTAAATGCAGATTTTCCTTTTCAGCAGCATCACTAGTGAATAATGTGTCTGTGCATTGGTGATGGAGTATTGCTGAATAAACATAAGGTCTTCTTTATACATGTTTGATGCTCTAGCAGCACAAGTCTAATGATTATTTTAGATTAATATTTCATGGAGTATCTGAAAGACTTAAACACAGCCAGGACTTTTAGAAAGTGATGTCAAGGGGAAAAGCAGGGACAGATGGAATTAATCCAGCTCTGTGGCCTATAAACATGTAAATGTAAAAAAATTATTGCATGCAAACCCATTATTTCAAATTCAGGGATTTTCGACTTCCAGACAGGTGCTTTCTCTCTCATATGTTTTTTAACGTGACAATATCAGACAGTGAAGTGGGAAATGAAGGCACTCAGCACCTTGAAAAGTCAGACTGTCTCCACCCATTCTAGTAATGCAATTTACTTTCTTTTTCTTTGGGTTTGCAGGCAGGAGCTTCCCAGGTCATCTTCACTAATCCTCTGGAGATCGTAAAGATTCGGTTGCAGGTGGCAGGAGAAATTACTACAGGACCCAGAGTCAGTGCCCTCTCGGTTATAAAAGATTTAGGCCTTCTTGGTCTTTATAAGGTATGTCTTTCTGATTTTAGTGGCTTCATGGTTTTATGTTAGATGTTTACATTATCAAAACAAAACCTGTTAAAAACAGAGACATCTTTTGAATTTAAAACCAATCTCTTCCCGCAGGGCAGCCCCACAGTGGAAAACTGAAGAAAACCCAATTCTATATTAATGGCAGTGGGATACAAAAAAATACTCCCCCATTCTATCCTTTGGGCTTTTATGCCAAGCTACAGGGAGTCCTGTATTGCAGACCTGCTGGCTTCTGGCACTGATCGTTTCATTTGGTGGGGGTTTTGTGAGAAGTTTCTTTAGCTTTCCCTCTGTGTTTTTCTTATGTTTATTTTGAATCTGTTATCTCTATTCTTGTCTTTGCAGCAGGATATTCTCTTTGTCTTAATAATTTGATGGCAGTGAAACAGTAGCAGAGTTTAGTAGGATTCAGATTTTTAAGAAGTTAATGGTGGGATTTGTCAATAACAAATTCCACTTGAAAAAAGCCCATTCTGTACTGTACTTCAGCAGAATGCCAGTCAACAGATTCCTTCCCCGCAGGTATACTTGCTACCATCATTACAGATCAGATGTAATGGAGCAGAAACTATTAGTTTTCTTAAACAAGGAAGAGTATTTCTTTTTGTACCTTCTGCCAGTGCAAGATGTAATGTGTAAATTCAGCAGTTATATTAGCTAGGCTCTTAGAGATGTCATTTTAGATGATTCGTCCAGAGACCTGCAATAATACTATAAAAATATACAAATATGTGTTTGGAGCTGAAGCTTTTGAGTTCTGTAGATGAGATTCACAACCCTTACTTTCCCGAAGATCACAGATATTTGGTACCTGGCACACAATTACCACTTGTGTTTAAGAGGGACAGGGATCTGCTCAAGAGGGTCCAGTGGAGGGTTACAAGGATGATTAGGGGACTGGAGCACAAGTGAGCTCACTACAAATCCCGCTCTTCTTTACAATCGCAGTCTCGTTTGTGAGTAACTCTTAACAACTGTCAGAGGAGAAAGGATCTGTGTCAAAATAATGGAAGGAACAGATTGCTCTATCAGCACTTTAAGCTGTGTAGGGTTTGTAATACAAGCAGTCTGCTAATATAACCGAGAGGTGACTGACCTCAGGTGGGTTCATTCTGTGGAGATTGCTGGCTTGGAGTAGACCAGTTGGGTTTTTAGGCAAGAAGTGGTGGTTTTGTAACATGCATGCTTTTAGGCTATGCAAGTGAGTTTTTTGGATATATAAGAGCTTGCTTGAGCTTTGCACAGAAGTTAATTTAGTTGGTAACAGACTGATGCCTGAAGTTACTAAAAGAAGAATATTAGGTAAGTTTTATTGCAATTACTCTTATTACAGCATACAGAGTTCTGCTAATGACCTATTTAATGCCAGTTTGTGACCAGGAGCAACCCAGTGCCATGGTCTAGTTGATTGGATAAGGCTGGGTGACAGGTTGGACTGGATGATCTTGGAGGTTTCTTCCAACCTGGTTGATTCTATGAGTCTATTCTATGATTCTGTGAGGTCTTGGCAGGATTATAGGCCACTAGGTTTGTCTCCCCGTACTTCCTCTCGCTAGAACAGCTCAAATTTTGCAGCACTTTACCTTTTTTTGCTAGTTTTTGAGTACAGCTTCTTCAGTCAGGTGGTGAGCAGTGGAGATCAGTATGAGGCCTTAATAGTTCCGATATTTTAGTAGTGCTTTTGTGGTTAGTAAAAAAAAATGACATGCAAGGACTTACCTTGCAACTTCTGTGGTTGTGGGCTGTTGCCAGCAAGACAAAAGGACAGACCTGTCTCACTTCCTTCACCACATTTGGACACATCTTATAGAAAGGTATTTATCCTAGGTCCTGAGGTCAGGATTGATGTCATACATTGCTTTCCCAAATCACACAGGAACCTCAACTCTTCCTCATTCTAGAAACTTATCTTAGATGTGCTTTAATCTTTTTTTTTCAGTTTAACCCTACATTTTCAGCTGAGACAGTTTCTGTTACTTACCTGGTAGATCAAACAAGTTGGTACTTCCTGGGCTCACTCTGCTTGCTAGTTATCAATTTTAAGCTTATTTGGAAGATTTATTTGTATTGTCTCTTTTTCTGTGTGCCAGGGTGCCAAAGCATGTTTCCTCAGAGACATTCCCTTTTCTGCAATCTACTTTCCTGTTTATGCTCATAGTAAACTGATGCTTGCCGATGAAAACGGCCACGTGGGAGGACTTAATCTGCTTGTAGCTGGAGCCATTGCAGGTAATTTTGCACAATGTTCTCTGGAAGGATTTTTTTTTTTTTCTTCCAGGGAGTAATATTTAATAGTCATTCAGTAGCCCCATAGAAAGGAAGGGTACTGTACCATTGTACCTGATTTAATCTAAATTTGATCACTGTTATCCTTAGTGGGAGGCAATGTAATTTTGATGAGAGCTAATTACATTTGCATAATGTGGATAAACAGCGTAATGTAGCTCAGCAACTTGTAGTCAAATTTGATCTGTCTGTCTCAATGGGGTTTTACTTGTTACTGTGCTCTGAGTTGAAGGCTAATTTGAATCTTTGATGAACATAAAATGAGAGATCATAACAGCTAAGAAGAAAATGACTTGCCTAGTTTTGGATTCCTGAATAAGTGAGAAGAAACTTTGTTCAAATGCAAGTGCTAAAAATAGGCAGTAGTTTGTAAAGAAGAGAAAGTATCATGGGCAGTAGTTTGTAAAGAAGATAAAGTATCACATTCTGAAACTTGAAGTATTTTAAGTCTCCTTAAAAAATGTGTGATATAAAGACAATATGCAGCTGTGATTAAAAGTTGTTTTTACTAAAGGGTATGAAAATAATTGATGTACGAACTGTACTGGCAGATACTTACAAACATGGATACAAATGGCCAGATTCTGCACTGCCAAGGACTAGCTCTCTGGGATGAAAACCAGGTCTGCAGCCTCTTAGTCATGAACAATTCAGTGCTGGAATCTTGAGGTTGTACAGACCTTTTTGTTACTTGTTACAGTTGTAAGGAATCACTACGTACACAAGTCCTGAGCCATCCATGTGTAAAGTGCACTTTCCCATACTGCATCCAGTACAGAGCTTGGCTGCACCTGCCCTCTGGCACAAAGAATGTACCAACTGGCAGAGAGAAGAGACAGACCAACTAGGAAATTAGTAACAGAGTTGTAGCCCTGTTTCTTCTCAGGTACTACAGAGCTGCCAAAAAAAGGGAAAATCGTTTAGTGTACTGTAGTCACAAAAGCATATATAAATAGTATTATTTACCTTGTATCTCCTCTAAAGAGTTGCTCTCTTTATTTTTAGATGTCAGACTTCACAGCTACTCTTCATTAGTGTTTCTGGGTCACTCATCCTAAGTGATGAACCAACATAAAAATGTGGAAATCTTGTAGACCTAGTTCTACTACATGGTAGTCTGACTTTCTGAATCACAGATTTCAGTCTCCCGATGGCTCAATGTATTCCTGTCTGAACATTATCTGCCTGTAAAGGAGAACCTGCATATGCTTGCTGTTGGTGCATGCTTGTAAGCTGAACTGTATTGCTTCTGTTTTCCTTGAAAAACCTCCTGAGGTGATCAGTGACACTTCAGAGTTTATGATCAGCTATGCAGATCAGTGAGTTGTTAGATTTTGAATTCAAGAGTAGCCAAATATAGAAGTCCAACAAAACAATTTTCAAAACTGGCTCCTTCTTGGAGAGATGAAACTTTTACAGTATTCAGGAATCTCTCAGATAGCACAGTTACAAACTGTGGAGTACATTTCTGAAAACTTTCTCCTTTCCTTTGACTAGAAAGCTGAGAGTGGTGCCTTGGAAGTGGAGATTTGTTCTTCCATCACTGTTGGCTAATATCACGCTGTTGGTACTAAGCAGACTTGTAAAACACCTTCATTGTCCTCAATCTTTTTATGGCTTGCCTACTGAAGTAAGCAGCATCTGTTCTCCTACCCAACAGTCCGAACTGCAGGGCAGACATATTTTTGTAGAAGAGGTGTTGTAAGATGTAGTTTTCTTAACTTCTTTAACAAATGGATGTGTAGGATTCAAGTTCCCAAATCAACCATCTGCAGAACTTGCAAACTCTGTTGTAGAGCTTAGCAAAGTCAGTAAGCTTGCACAATTAATTTTTGCCATGGCTATCTCTTGTATAGCATAAGGATGAATTTAAAAATGCCTCTTCTCTTTTTGGAACTATGTTAGTGACAGACCACAGAAGAAGAGAGAATTGCTGTTGTCAATTTATTATTTTCTTTACTACCAGTTACAGCCTGTAACTTTAGGAGAAACTCAAAATTGATGTGCTTGATAGAATAGGTTTATATTAGCATCCAGTGTTAAGAACTTGCAGTTTTAGTAACATCCTTGCCAAAAAAAAAAATGGAAAGTTGGCAGTTTTATTTTTCAGTTAGAACTGTTTCATCTTTTACAAGATCCTTCGTGCAAATTAAATGCAGTTTTCTTCTAAAAGGTGTTCCTGCTGCTTCTTTGGTAACCCCTGCTGATGTCATCAAGACAAGACTGCAAGTGGCAGCTCGCGCTGGTCAGACAACATACACTGGAGTTATTGACTGCTTTAGAAAGATTCTGAGGGAAGAAGGTGCTTCAGCTTTTTGGAAGGGAGCTGGAGGTGAGACATGCACTGTAAATATTAAGCCATCCCCTGAATTGGAAAAGTTAACTCTTGTTTTGTTAGAGGCTAAAATTATTTACAAGGTCTGATTTTGACAAATGTAACATATTGCCCAAAATACTTAGCTTCTCTCCTGAGAAACTTTGTTTTGGTACTATTTACCAGCTCGTGTGTTCAGATCTTCACCTCAGTTTGGTGTTACTCTGGTCACTTATGAACTTCTGCAACGATGGCTTTACGTCGATTTTGGAGGCCTGTAAGTCAAATATTTGCTTTTTCAGCTTGCACAAAATCTCTACCAAGCTAAAAGAAACCCAACCAAAATCAATCTTGTCCTTTTTTCGTGCATAAGACTACTACACCTAGTGACTTTGAGCACCTGTATTTAAAAGGGTAGTATGTAAAATGTCAAAGACAAACTTGCATGCTACTTCCCAACAGATGAGGAGATAGAGAGCCCTTTCTTATTTACTTTAATAGAACACATAAAATTTGTATTTCCATTGTAACAAGGTAATTTGTTCATTTTCACATCACTGCAAGTTAAAAGAATTTCCAAATGAAAATGCAACTTCAGTTTTGGCCTTGATTTCCCATTAAGTAGTGGTCTGAACCCAACTTTACTTGACCACAGAAGTACATTAAAGGTCACCTTTAACAGTATTCCATCCCCAGACAAAAGCCTTAAGTATTCAGTATACAAGATTTAATTAATTCAAACTTAAGAAAACACTTTAAATACAGGAAAGTGGTGTTTTTCTTTCTTCAAACAGCAAACCTTCTGGATCAGAACCCACACCAAAAACCCGAATTTCAGATCTTCCTCCTGTTCATCCTGAGCACATAGGTGGATACAGACTTGCTACAGCTACATTTGCTGGTATAGAAAATAAATTTGGGTTGTGTCTTCCAAAGTTTCGACCTTCTACCATCCCCTCGGCTCAAGCAACAATGAGCAGCTGAGTCCTGGAAAGCTTGATCAATCTAGCAAAGTGATGCAGTGGAAAAAAAGTTAACAGGAGCAGTACTGTATTTTTTTCCAGTTGGCTGCATGTTGTTCTAACTGAACTGAGCTTGCAAATCTAATTACTCCTTCCTAATATTAATATATCCCTGCATTTATTTATTTGCACACACAAGGAACTGATTGAAGCTGTGGTTCTGTGCCTTGTTTGAACCAGTGGCATGAATCTGTAGCCTAGACTTGACCTTTGCACAGCTTGCATTTAATGTTACTGTACATATTGTACATCTTTGTACAGAGACATCATGGCATCCATACTCATCCATTTATATAATGGCCATTGCAGTTCAAAATAGATTGAAATGTACAGAATGTTTTGAAGGCATTTTGTTAACAATCGTGACAATAAAATACTTAAAAACACTCAAGTCAATTAATTTCTCTCTGTTTATAGAACAGTTCAGTGAGATTATGTTTTTTTTTCTCTCCTCCACAGATAAGAGCTCACAGATTAAAAGATTAGATGCACCCATTTAATGAATGTACAGGAGCCAGCCTCTGAAGGACTGCATTTCACTGTTAGTTAGAGCAAAGGTATTTAAATACACTTGCAAGCCAGCACACTGCAAGAGCACAGTAATTAGATAAACACACAGAGCATTACATGTTGTAGCACAACTTTGTAATAAGGAAATCCCTCAAAATACATGGTGATACTGAAGGTGTAGATCTTTACCTTTATGGTAGCATATCTGAAACACAATGAGGTGTTTGCCAGTTCTTACTCATTTTTTTTCCAAGGTCTGCTACTCTGAGTGCTTCGTTTCCAGAACGGAAAACTCTTTTTTTTTTATAATGGTAAACCACTTTTTTTTAAGAGAAGTGTTTTTA
The DNA here is from genome assembly GCA_013400475.1 of Tricholaema leucomelas. Taxonomy (NCBI): domain Eukaryota; kingdom Metazoa; phylum Chordata; class Aves; order Piciformes; family Lybiidae; genus Tricholaema lacrymosa; species Tricholaema leucomelas. Next base: position 9,617 of record WAAF01011648.1, read on the forward strand.
AAAAGACAAAAGAGACTTATTTTTATATTCTTTTTATAAGCAAAACTGATTGCTTTTACACTTCCAGTTGAGTGGAATGTCAAGTGAAAAGGAGAGGGGAAAGGAAAAGTTTGAACTATCTCTGGCTCTCAGGGGTGACCTCATTGCTGTCTACAACTCCCTGAAGGGCAGCTGTAGCCAGGTGGGCGTCAGTCTCTTCTCCCAGGCAACCAGCAACAGAACAAGGCGACACAGTCTCAAGTTGTGATGGGGGAGGTCTAGGCTGGATGTTAGGAAGAAGTTCTTGCCAGAGAGAGTGATTGGCATTGGAATGGGCTGCCCAGGGAGGTGGTGGAGTTGCTGTTCCTGGAGGTGTTCAAGAAATGCCTGGATGAGGCACTTAGTGCCATGGTCCAGTTGATTGGCTAGGGCTGGGTGCTAGGTTGGACTGGATGATCTTGGAGGTTTCTTCCAACGTGGCTGATTCTGTGATCTGCCAACAGTTTATCTGGTGTAATTTTAAAATGCAGAATCAGAGGAAATAGGGGACTCTTGCTTTCTATTATCCTCTAGGAAAAGCACATCATACTACCTATACAGCCACAGAAGAGAAGCTTTGCTTACTCAAGTATGACAACCTCCCATCTCTAGTTTTGAGAGATAAGCACACAATCAGTTCTAACCTCTATGCAAGATATAAAATCTTCACGTGCTGCATAGTATTTGGTGAGACAGAGGTTACACAGAATCACAGAACTGTCAGGGCTGGAAGGGACCTCAAAGATCATCCAGTTGCAATCCCCCTGCCATGGGCAGGGACACCTCACAGCAGATTGGGCTGCTCAGAGCTCCATCCATCCTGGCCTTAGATACTTGTAGGGATGGGGCTCACACCACCTCCCTGGGCAACCTGTTTCAGTGTTCCACCACCCTCATCATGAAGAACTTTTTCCTAACATCCAATTTCAATCTACCCCCTTATAGGTTTGATTAATTCCCCCAGCCCTGTCAGTACTTGACACCTCACCAGCTTTCTTGTAGGCCCCCTTAAGACAGTGGAAGGCCACAATAAGGTCTCTTTGGAGCCCTACAGTATATTGAACTGGGGAGTTTGATCACTATTTTTGTGACAGGCATATGTAATAACTCCATTAAAAAGCTTCCCGTCTTTGTTAATTTAGCATCTTCTTCCCCTCCTGCCCCTGTTTAAAGAATTACTACTTCTGTGCAGTTTTCTAGAGCAGACTTCCCAGGAATTCTCTTCTATGTCTATGCATTTTGTTCTTCACTTTTCTGAAATAGGTACAAAAATGGTAGGTACCCACTGGCATTTCATCTTAGTCACAGCTTGTTGACTGAATTGATCAAGGCCTTTGGAGACTTTACAATGCAAGACAGCACTTGTATTTCTTGCAGATCCAAAACTGGACAGTGTGGCTCCCAGGATGATCATTTATGGTATCTAGCATCACTGCTGGTCTCTTAATGTTGCAGGTATGAGATTTAGAACCTTCCCAACCTATACTCAACTATTTTGTGAGGGAGAAACACAAGCAGGAAAGAATACAGAATAGATTTGTTGAAAATTATTAAAAGGTTGAAGTTACATTAAAATAATGCTGTATTACTTACATTTATGTTACAATCCCCTAAAAGAAGCCTTTATCTACTGGATTTCTGAAAATGTAAGTCTGAAGGAAATGTATTTTTGAGAAGTAACAGTCTCAGTAAAAAAAAAACAACAAACAAAAACCAAAAGCATCCTAAAACCACCCTGACAACAAAACAATCTGTTCCTTAAGAATTTCTGTGCCCAAAGGGCAAAAAAATCATCACATGATGTGAACTGTCTAACAAAACAGGCACATGTTTCTCAACTGAACAGATAGCTGCTGTTGTGAGGGTCTGGAAAACACGTAAATCTCAAGCTGAACAGCAGGACTTTGCACTGAAAAAGAGTGCAGGGGACTTTTGCCAAACCAAAGCCAGTGGAAGCCTCAATATATTTCACTTTTGAACTCGATGAAAGAGAGAAACTCCTGAAGCCAAAACTGCTGTTACTGCTGCCTGTGTCTAGGAGCTGCTCATAAGAGAACTGAGACAAGGAGGATTAAAAAACAACCTCAAACCTTAAAAGAAGAACACTTCTCAACATAATGCTGATAAAGAAACATAAACCCATCTCCTACTTTCAAGTGCATAAAATGGCTCTTCTGGCAAGACAATAAGCTTGTAGCAGAGCTTGTAGCAGATTAAGAATACCAGAAACAAACTTAGAGTCTCAAGTTAAGGGCATCAATGCTGGTTAAGTGCCTAATTAGTACAAGTCAAAATACTTACTAAAAGAAATCCCAAACAGTACAACCCCCACCCACCCCAAAACCGGTCTTGCTAAGAAACTTTATAATGTTCTAAAAAGATGTACTAAAAAAAATTAAGAGAAATTCCAACAGCTGTTCAAGTTTAAGAGGTTTTGTTTCAATAAAAATGGAAAAAAGTGATGAAAACATCTTTAACTTAACTACAGACTTGGTAACAATTTTCTGCATTAAAAGAACTCAAATTGTCATGCTATAGAAATTAAGTCAGGTTCTGTATCGTATGTAAAAGAAAAACGCTGACAACAGTAACCTTTTTCCTCTCAGATGATTGCCATGGCAGGAAGTGGAGGTTGTGGATACAAAAAACAGCTCTGTGATGTTGGTAATACAATGAGCAGCAGCTCTCAGGAACTTTATACTCCAACTACCGAAGGGACACAGACCCGAGGGTCAGGGCAGCTGACATGTCCTCATACAATATTTATTTGTCAATCAATCTCACCTTTTAATGTACCAATTCAAACAAAAGAACTTGGTATTAAATATGTATTTCATTAATTCAGGTCCAGTTATCAAGTAAGTTTGTAACTACAGACTAATTTTTGTTCACATATATTACCCACTACCAGAGCCTGCAGCTTATCTATAGATAAACAATGAAACATGGAACAGATGCATGCAGATCCATGGGTAATTTGCAAAGTTCAACTTAAAGAGTGTTTCAGAGCTTTACTACCTAATGTAATATAGAAAGTTTAGTTTAGAAACAGAACCTTTAAGTTTTTTTGACGGATACTGTTACAAAGGGGAAATTTCAGAAGCCTAATAGCAAATTTACACCAGGTTAGTGTTTCAGCAAGTTCTTTGCAAAGTCAGTTAACTGTATTAAAAGTTACACAAATCCAGGACTATGCTTGTAAAAAGTGAATTTCAACGATCCTTATACTTCTTCAAAGTCCATACTTGAATTCATGTATTCCTCCCTTAAGCTATTATTTGAACTGACACATGCTTATACTTTAAAGATCTGTATCAAATCATTCACAAGTCTACCACTGCTGCCTATTTTTAAAGCTCTAGGTGGGTATGCGGGTTGCAGCCTCCTCTTCTGCGTCAGCTCTGTTCGCATTTATTTCTGCCAGCGTTCGACCGAACCGAGTCCACTCATCGCTGCGAGGAACGGCAATTTGCTGTTGACAAAGACAGCGTTACTGAAACCTACTGATAAACAAAAACTCAGCTCATTTGGAGCAGCAAAGAGCTTCAGTAATGTTACAACAGAAAAGCTGACGTTCATGTAGTGTAACTTTAAAAGTAGCCTGCACATCAAAAGCTCCAACTATGAAAAGAATCTGAACTTGAGAATCCTGTATTGATGTGATGACACTATTACAAGCTGGCATGAGGGGTCTCTACCTGAGAGACTGTCTCCAAAGAGGAATACTAATGCCATATCCTCATCCAATCAATTAGTTAATTACTAATGCAGTACACATCCTTGCAATAACAACAGCTTCCCTGTAAACATGAAGTAAAGAGTGATACACTGCATTTTTTTTCCTTTGGTATTTCTCATGCTATGGTCAGAATTCACCTGTCACAGTTCAGAAGAATACAAAATCTACAAACAAAACCACTCACTCTTCCATCTTATTTGACCAGCCTTAGAGTTTTTACGTTTTCTAGCATGCTGACAGCCAATCTAAATTATACTACAATACCTGAAATAGAGACAACAAGGAAACATCAAGTTGAAAGTAAAAATTCTAAAAGCAAGATTCTAAGAGCAAAAAAGTCAAGCCAAACTTGAGTGTCTTGTCATGTACTTAGCCCAACACATGGTATACGTACCTCTCCCACGTCATATATAACTATCTGTCCCTCTGAATCACCTACAGCAATCTCTCTCCCAGAATGTGTCCATCTCACACGGTTCAAAGCAGGATTGCCCTCCACAGTGATGCTCGCAGTTGGTACCTATATCCATTTAAAACACACTGCTAAAAATATTTGAGGACTCCAGAAGCTGCAGATCACAGAACACATTTAGTCTGTTGGTGTTGTTGCAGAAGAAGCGCCCAACATTAACGGATGCAGCGTACACAGATCTCAAAGTCTCTGAGTGGCCTTAAGCTTGTGACAGTGACATGCCACCAGTGATAGGACCAAAACATCTTCTGTCCCTTGGCTGAAGGACAAACATCAAAAAGCACATCTACACTCCTGTCATGAGGCAGGATGCAGACATGCATTCAGTCATACAGCAAGGAAGAACCCTGAGCTCTCAAGAAAGATTATGACAAAGGGCAAGGATGAAATCAGCTGCTTTGTCAGGTCAAATCTTGTCCAAAGGCTAGATCCAGGTAATTACTATTTGAAGCCCTAGGCTGACATATGGTCCTACTCACCTGCTCTTTTTCCTATGTGTATAATCTTAAGAAGGTAAAATTTAAAGCATTGAGTATGTGTAAAGTTTTTCCTATCACTTGCCTCCAACATTTAAACCTTGGAAACAACTTAATACTAAAGTTTACAACTTAACAAGAAATGCAACTGATCTTAGAAACAAATTACAATTTCCCTGCAGTACCACTATGGCAATAGTAACACGGCACAGGGAACAAGGGTGGCGGGTGGGTAACGTGCTTGTTTACAGCTAAGCTGTAGGCTGCCAAGGCCATACTGGGAGAGGCCTGTAATCACTTTCACAAGATGGATCAGCATTACACTGAAGCTACTGGAACTACAGAATATTTAATGACAATAAACACCACCAAACAAACAAGGAAAAAAAAAAACAACCTACCACCAAAAAAACCCAGAGAAAACAAAAACCATAAACAACCAACCTAAAACCAAACCCAACCCCCAAATGCTGTGGTAAATTTCTCATATTTTTTTGCAAAGCATACCAACACTTTTCCAGCTACACCTGACTGTTAACCTGACAGCCTCACCTCAGTATCATTGTTGAGGTTCCACAGGTCAAGCCTGCCCATCCCATCCACACAGGCAAACAAAGCAGGGTGAGTTGGAGACCACATGACATCATAAACATAATCTGAGTTGTCTTCAAAGGAGTAGAGAGGTTTGTTATTCTGGAAAAGAAAAAAACCCAAACATAACAAAGCAATGTCTAAACTCTGAACTTCAAATTATAAAGCTAATGGCAAAGGAAAATACAGAAGTCAACAGCATTGTCAGCAGTAAATAAAACATGATTTTTTTTAAAGTAAGTCAAAATATAAACTACTGTAGAAAGAAGCAAAAAATTAAAAGCATGCAGCTTTTACTGACTGCTGTTATAAAACAAGTTATAAAGCAAGCAATATTGTAAGAGATTGTAAACTCAATGCATTAAGATCTTATACATTGAACCAATGATAATTCAGTGATAACACTTAAGATTATCTGGGGGATTCCAACTGTGCTTCCTCTGCTTTGCATTCTTCAGACCATCAAACTAACAGAGAAAGAGGGGATTCTGGCAGTAAGAATGACAGATACTACAACTGTAAGCAAAACATTTGCCTTTTGCATAATACAAAGTAGTAGCTACATTGTTACACGGTGATCCTTGTTGATAAAAAAAGGGAAAGGGATGAACTGAATGGATCGGAAGGATACAAACGATGTGCATTCTGAAAGCAAAGCTTTAGGTTGTTAACTGTAGTCTTGATCATCAGCTCTCATCTTTGCAAGTCTGCTGCTCGGAACCTGGAGAGCTTCACACGATTCGACCTTGGTTTACTCAAGTTTCTTATGTAGCTTACAATATAGCACCACCTTGTGTTAAGGACTGCAAAGACAAACACTGAACTATCTGTTTAAGTTACCTTAGTAGTCCAAAGCTTTACTGTCCAGTCAAACGAAGAGGTGACAAAAAGATGTGAGAAGTCGACAGGTCCAACTGCAGCATGGCAGTTGATACCTGTGATTGGTCCCTGATGTCCTTCAAACATCTCACTGATTCCAGCTTTGCTGTTTTATAATATATAAGCAAGGTTAATTTATCTGGAAACCATACAGCTTCAGACACACATACCACTGAAATGCAATTTAAATATAGCCACAGGAAGCTTTGTATGCATGTCACCCCACTGGAAAAGGCTTTGTCATTTCAGGATCACAGAAAACTAGGTTTGAATATGGACCTCAACATCTATATTCTGCTAACCTTAGGTGCCAAAATACATTACATGGAGAACAGACTCATTCAGCAGGTACTAGTCCACACATTTAACCACATTGTTCTCCAATCAATAGCCAAGACTTCCATTCATACAAAGAAGAAAATCCAGTCCTCAGGAACTGGCTTAAGAGAAGCTGCAGATACTTTATGGACAAAGTTCAGACATAAACAGGTAATATATATTCCTAATAGCCTTCTATCGGAAGCCATGTAGAAGGAGGACAGAACAGATGGGAAGGATGTTACACGGAAGTGATACAATTTGGGATATTTTAGAACCAAAAATCTGTGCAGCAAGGGTGATGTGTATTTGTGAAGAAATCTAGATGCTCAATTATATTTAAGAAAGCTATTGATAAGATACAGTCAGACGATTTCAAAACAGATTGACCAGCAGGAGAAAAGCAGCCGAGTCAACATTTGCATATGATGTTACTGGACAATTATCTACAGAACCCTTAGGAAGTTTGGAATGTTCTGCTGCAATTCAAATGAATAAAACCACACTGACCTATATTACTCTCAAACACAAACAGCTCTTAGTCACTGAAGGCAGCACAGTCTGCTTAATGAAGCTCTCATTCAGGAAAAAGCATGCACTGGAATTCAGCTATTTTAAACTCTTTCAAATAGGTGCTATAAATAATTTTAGGCATGTGAAGCATGCAGGGACTCATCCTTTCACTATTTTTATTTCCTTTCAGTAACTGAAGCTTGTACTCACCTGCCATGACGGCATGCAGTGTACACTGAGCCTTCTTCACTGCCAACAACAAAGTTGTTGACATCTCCAATAGGGAAGGACATGCAGGTAACAGCCACAGCCTTGGACTGTTTGTGAACCAGCTCCATGCTATCCTGTAGTGAAAATATCAGTAACTTATGTAAAAAAAAAACAATCCTGAAACAGTAACACCTACAAAGTCATTCAGATTTCTCAGTAGGATGTTTTCTTTTCTGTTGTGGGGTTTCTTATTTGCTTGCTTAATATTTTTATGTGAAATTGGGTTTTTTTAGGTTTTTTGTTGTTGTGGTTTGCTTGCTTTAAATGTTTGTTTGAGGTTTTTTCATTATTTTATTTTACTTGTACAAAACTGGGCAGGAATAAGAAAATTATTTCTTATTATAATTGTATTTACCACTAACACAAACACAACAAAAACCACAAAAGGATCAACAGAGAGTATTTGATTCCACAGGTGGGGACCTTAAATATAATTCTGTGTGTTGGGGAAAAGTTTATCAATGCTTTTTAGATTTATAGCAGTTTTTACAACAGATACTATGTATATCCAGAGTCATCTTACCTGTGGCTGAGAAAGCATGTCCAGACTCCAAGAGCATATTTTCCCATCAGTTGAGATACTAATCAAATTATGAGCATTCTGGGTCCCAACAACGTTTACACAGTACACTGGGTGCTAAGAAATGCAAAATACTATCAGAAAAGGGAATTTCCAAGTAACAACCAATTCTGGTACAGTAAATATACAGTAAAATATATAACTTCACCATTTAACAAAGAGTAAAAGATTGATCCCAGTAGGGTAGAAATATTCCCTTATGAAACTGACAGTTGTTTTTCTGCCACTTTGCTTATACTCCAGTGACAGCACTGGCCAAATATGGACATCAACATTTAAGAATTATCAATCAAGTGCACTAGCCAGAGTTTCCTAGAGGTTAAACACATCTCAATAAGGAACAGACCCTGAAGATATTTCAGCTCCTACCGTGTGAGCAGCAGCTGAAAGCGGAGTTCTCTGCACTGGGGTTCTCTTATTGCTGCGATTATCCCATAGCACTATTTGGCCTGAGTATGTGCCACCAACCACCAGATTGGGATGAAATTTTGCAAATGTGGCTGACATCACTGCTGACTGAAAGGAAAACACAAAAACTAAACCAATAAAATAGATAAAAAACTATCATTCAGTGACACTATGTAAAAAAAGAAAGAAAATAGGACCACACATCAGAGTAACTCCTTTACCTAGATTTACTGCATACACTATTTCACTGTCCAATTACTTAAGGATTGACAAACCCTTTGTGAGGCCCCAACTACTGTAGTTCTAATCTGTATTGATAAAATCAGATTTTCCACTATCTTCTTTGATGTATACGTGTGTATCTGCTAGCATAGTTTGTTAGCAAGGGAAGGAACAAGACTTTAGTAACTTTTTGCCACATTCTGTGGTCATTTTCTTAGAGAATGTACACATCTGTTTTGATACAATGAAGTTACTTTTGCAACCTGGGCTTTGACAGTAATCTGAGAACACAATTTTCATTCAATTTTAAAGAATTATGGCAATTTGAAAACAATGCAGCTGTAGTAGGCATGACATAATGGAAGACATTTGCATGTTTTTATCTGTCAGAAAACTAGAAAGTCTCCATCTGTCTTTTTCTTGACACATATGTTTCTAGTTTTCATCTCTGCTCCATCTCCTCAGGCCATCTTCATTTTATTCAGTGAACTAAGCTCTTAAAAGTACATAATCCCAGTCAATCCCTTCACATACAAACCTTCTTTGTGGTTCAACCATTACACAGGATTTCTTGGTTTCTAAATAAATTAAGGAATTGAACTCTCAAACAAGACTGAATTCTGAATGATGTCAGAAATTCTGAAACACAATGGTTTTAAACTAAAATCTCTATCAACATCTGTCTGCACATACATGTGGCTGAAGCAAACACCAGTCAAATGAAATCATTACGCTGACAAGCATAAGAAAGATACTTGTCCAAATTCATCAGCTAAAATCTTACATCATCAGCATCGTACCTGGCAGTGAAACACATACTCTGGGGTAGTTTTCTTATACTTCATATTCCATACAAGGGCCACTCCATCAGGCTCGTGAGGTGCATCCTCGTTGTTGTTGTAAGAGGCTACAAGCAATTCTGGGTACTGTACAGCAAGTGGAAAAGACTCACAGTGAGCAATTTGATTAGCTAACGGTCCAAACAATCCTAGAATTCTTTTCTTTTGCCAAAACCAGGCTTAAAAACAAAACAAACAAAACCCCACAGGATAAAAACCTAAATCACAGAATCAACCAGATTGGAAGAGACCTCCAAGATCATCCAGTCCAACCTAGCACCCAGCCCTATCCAATCAACTAGACCATGGCACTAAGGTACTAAATGCGCCTTATGTTATAACAAAAGAGAAGTTAATCATTGAAACTGTAATGGTTTCAAAGTTTAGCTTATAGCATACATGAGCATTAACATACACACTGGAGCCTTCCCTTCCATCATAACTTGCTTGTAAATGCAAATCCCAGTGAGCTCTTTTAGTGAACTAACTTTTACCTCTACAAAGCAGTCCATAAACCCAGAAACAAATATGTCAAAGACTTTCTTCATGATACAAACCTTGTGCTACTTTTCACAAGAGATTAACAACTCGTTTACATCTTGAAAACCACGGAGCACATAAGAAACATATTTAGAACCCCAGCCTGTACTGATAGAAGGCTCAAGACAGAAGAATTTACAAAGACAACTGCATAAAGAAAGCATTGTTTTTTACCTGGGATGACCAGTCCAAACAACTGACGACACGATGCTTTGACCAACGTTCATCAAAAAACTGCCTATTTAAGGACAGTTTTGCTCCTGCTTGAATCTCTCTACAAAGGTAATTAGTAGATATTAACCTTGGGTCACTTTTTCAATTATGAATGCTTTCCTGTGAATGTGCAATATTTAACGTTCACATTACCCTTCTTTGTCTTCCAAGTCTCTTCCACTGTAGTCAAAAAAAATGTTGATTTGCTCAGAAAGGGCTCTTTCGACAATCCTTGTGGAGTGGTCAAAGAAACTTAGAAATTCTTCAGAATGCAAAATCTGTTGTTTTTCCTCTTCTGTAAGTTCATGTGGGGCAGCTGGAAAATAATTACATGTACATTGTCTGGACTGCATACTTTCACTAATTCTTTCCAAGGAAGAAAAGCAGAGTATTTATCACCATGCTGGAAAACCTGTTTCCTAACATCTACAGATTTTAAATACATTTTCACATCTCATTTTGCTAGCTGATTGTTAATATGGAAATTGAACTTAATGGAAAGAAAAAGTTAAAAATGTATTGATGCCTTTCTTTAGGGCACACTCAGAGTGTTTTAAGGAGAACTGTACCTTCTTCTTCCTCCTCTTTTTTTAATGTTTTTTCTTCCTCAGGTTCAACTAACGGTTTTGGTGCAACCACATCATCTTCATCTTCTTCATCTAAGGAGAAATATCATGGTAAGTCTGTCATTTATTTTTAAAGAGGGCAAGTAACATTTCCTGTGAATCTCAAATAACTGGTATCATTTACCTTAAAACTGTTGTATTTGTAAAATGTGGTCCCCACAATAACATTTATCTCACACCAAAAGATCATTGGAACACTGTCTACACCTGGATTTTAGTTGCTCTAACTTATGTAGTTGTATAAACCGAACTTAAGACACAAGAAACTGCAAAGAATCTAAAGTGGAAAAAAAATCTCCATCACAAGCATTTACAATTCCACACAAAACTATGTGGTGGATGCATGTTCTGCGTAACGTAGTGACACATTAATGCTGCAGAATAAAGAAAAATCAAATGTCTGAAATAGTCTACAGAGCAGCTGCTTACTTGTGATCTGAAACCATCAGAGTCTAATGGGTCTTCACATGGCATGAAGATGGCTTACATTAGCTTTCAGGTTGCTATTCCAAGAGGCAAATTTTGCTAAAGATAATAGCAGGGAGATTACATTTTTTTCTGTCATTCTAAATGCAAGTCTCATTATCTGTATCATGTTTGGCAATGAGAACTTTACAGCAAAATGTGTTTTCCCTAATTGCAATGAATAAGGTAAAATGTTAATGTTCAGGAACACTGACAAGTTTTACAGCACTTTCTGCATTTCTACACTTTACTCTTTGAATACTGTAAACCAGAAAATAACTTTAAATTACTTAATGTTGTGGAATATGCATTTCCCAGCTTTTCTTCATTCACTTTCTAGAATAAGCTTTTGAAAAGACTATTTATATTGGTTAAACAGCTATGTCATCTCTTTTTAAGGGAATGGCAGCAGGAATCTGCTGCATGCTTCATCACAAGTAATGAGACAGTATTCAACAGGGACTAGGCTTGTTTGTTGCAGCCATCTCCCTGACCCACGTTCAAAGTTAGATAACACAAAAAAAAGTAAACCACCCCACAAAACAAAACACCACACACACATGCAGACACACGTACAAAAAAAGAGTGGTCAAGGGATGGGAACCAGCTGCCAAGCCATGGTCCCAGCAGCCCGGCCAGCTGACTAGATAGCAACAACCAGATGGTACTGCTAGGATTGTCTCTCTGCTATGAGGTGGCAATGGGATGGCACAACATTTTTCTGCCTGACTGCTTCCAATCATGTCTTTACCCAATGGCAAGCCTGCGCAATTACCAGCACTCCAGGAGGTCTACAGACAAGCCTTTACCCTGCAAACAAAATACAGCTTGTAGGCCATACCAGCTGCCAAACCACACACATAGTGATAGGTTTAAAGAGGTCTGAAAATCTTTCTAACTCCATAGTATAGGCAATAAAAATATAACTGTACCTGCAGGAAAGAAAGCTTTAAATGACACTGCATAATGCACACAATAATACAAACTCCAACTTAATCAAAATGATAATGACGTATGCCAATCCTACATTACTTGAAATTGAGCGATTTTTACGTTCTGACAAGTTTACAGAACTAGGATAAATGGCATGAATGATTTCAATATATGCTCATACTTTTGAACCAAATGGTGAAGGTTAAAATCTTTCCTTTCAAGGGCCTCAATCAGCCGCAAAGGAAAACAGTAATCACTGTCTTTTCAGCCAGCCCAACCGCATTTGTCAGCCCTTTCTCCGTCAATGCAGCCAGAGCAATCAACCTGCCAAACATTCAGAATGGAAAAACAATCTGAAAATACAGGGTATAATGCACCTGCCAGTGAAAATGGCCATTTCAAGAAAAGCTAGTGATCTCAGTGACCCTGCTGAGGAGGCGGTGGTGCAAAGGGGAAAGAACGCGTAAAAGAATTCTTAGTGATCTCCACTCTCTTGCACATTGACACTTCCTTACAAAGCATGCCAATTACAGCTTTTGTGCTACTTAAAAAAAAATGAAAGCTTTTTTGGGCAAAATAATCACAGAGAGAAACAGAAAGACACTGCTCCTTTTAGATGGGCTCACAGCTACAGCGGGCTCGTAATCTGGAAACTGGGCTACTTGTAGCAAATCTAACAAATAGATTTCTTTAGTCACTAGAGGTGTGCACAGTAATTAAAAATAATGTAATATGAGTTAACACGCATGATTTTGAGAACAAACGACCCAGGACCCCATATTTGCATTACAGCCACTTGGAGAAAAATCCCTTTCCTGTTCACCCTGCCAATCAATCTTGCAGATTTAAATGATGCCTTCGAATTTAGAAATCTGGGTTTGGGTCACTGTGGATACATTATTCTAGCTTTGAAAGTCCCAAATTAGAAATTTCAGCCCAACCTCCCATTAGTCATACTACACTGATTCTAAGTACCATTTTCAGTGACAGGAGTCAAATTCTTGTCAAATGCAGACGGTCAACCCCTTAGTGCTAAGTGACCTTCTAATCTACATATTTTATTCAAAAGATCATATAGTTGATTGCTCCTGCCTTTTAATGTTTGAAACATAAATGGCATATATTATACAGAGATCTGAATTCCTTCGTAGTACTTCCACTGCATACAGCCAGCTGATATGGCTTCATTTAAATGCAGGACACAGCAGTTATTTTAATATTCTCCAAGTATCAGAGTTGAAATTGAACATGTCATCTCGCTGTGATTTATCTGTAACTACATAAATCTAAAACCTTCTCTCTGAAGAAAATAGTCATATTCAAACTTTCTCACTGAAGAGTCTAGAAGAAAAAAAAACAAAAAACACACCAACATAACAGCCCACCACAACACAAAAAAACCACTGACAAGTTCTTGTCCTCATTATCCAAAACTAGGATGCTTTCTTATCTGAAATTAGGATGCTTTCTTTCAGAAGTTTACAATCAAGAAAAAGACAGCATGAACCTGCTGGGCAGCAAAAAAAGACAAGAAATGTTTGGTTTAATTACTTCTCTTGTCTCTCCTTTATCTTGAAGTTATTAAACAACAGGCCAAGTGCCGGTATTTCCAAGTAATTGGTGTAACAATAAATATAACCCAGAGAACACTGAAAGGTTGGACATATTATTTCTGACAAAGTTCCACATCTAGTAAGTGAAGAACCCATGACACAGTGTTGTACCATATTTATTGCAGAGCAGCAACATGTGGAAATCTTAAAAGCACAGCCTAACTTCTCCTTCCTTATTCCTTATTGGCTGTACCTATTGGCATTTATGCCACTTTAATTGTCAATATACCAAATACAATTTCACATTTAAAAAAGGCTGTTAAGACTTAGAAGAGCATCATGATATCAGGAAATAGGACTCTATGCCACACCAACACTTATATCCCATCAGGGATTATCTCCATGTTACTTCTAACAGGTGATCAGGGCATCTAAGGTTACAAATTGTGATGCAATGATTACCTAGAAAGAGCAGCTACTTCAGAGACAAAATAGTTGTCAATGAATGCTAAAAAAAAAAAACCTGGCCTAATGAACCACTGAATATTTACTTTGAGTTAACATCAAAATTGTGATGTATTTTGGCAAGAGAGAAAGAAAAATGGTGGTGTAAATTAGGCTGCACCTAGCAGTGAAGTTCCAGTTGTCTGAGTAATCTGTTGCTGCAGAGTAGGTTAATCAAAGTTAAATCATCTGTGAAATGGGTGGCTTTTGTTAAGCTGAATGTCTTTGTATCAAGTTTTTCCCATCTATATTTCACTGGACATTGAAGGCATGTACAGAACAACACATGAATATACATGGGGCCATACTTTCCTTTTAAAATAGCAAAACAGGTTACATTCATTGTAACAGCATCCATGAAGCCAATCCTACACACCAAACTCTTATTACAGTTTAAAAATAGTTTTTCCCTTTTAGTTGTGACTTTAATATTCTGTGTCTTGGAGACTTTACCAGATGCAAATTCCTCAAAAAGTGGAGTTAAAGCAATAGTAAATACCATCTGCAATTAGTTGTGACTGCACATATACAATGATGTAGAGCAGCACTAAGAAACAGGTAATCTGCTAGCTCAGAAAAAGCCTTAATTTTGACAGCTGAGCAGAATCATAATTCTCTACATGCCTACCTTTCTTTGGATTAGCTACTTCAAGCACCCATAATACATATTTAATGTATTATGCTTACTGGTGACTAATTTATTTCTGTGTGCATTTGAACATGTTAGCAAATCACAAAGGAAGAGCTCAAACAGTGAAGTATAAATAACAGAAAAACTTTAGCAGCAACGATAACAATACTCTGCATGGTGGCCAACATGGAGCCTGTAGAACATTAAGACATATACCAGAGCTCACATGTGAATTGCACCTCTGTTGCTGAAACTGCTTCTGCTGTACGCTGAAAAGAAATGTGTGTGAGACACAATTTCAAATCTGTTCTCAGAGAGTAGATCCAAAAATCTGCTGCCTCAACAAACATGTCAAATAGAGGCTGAACAGCCCCTAATAATCAGTTGACCATGATAACTAAAAAAACCCATGTCCACAAAAACTGGACAGTGAGGGAAACAGGCAGCAGTGCTATACATAGCATCATGGGAAGCGGCAAATGGATTCAGAGAGCAGAAAAGGAGATGGCAGAAAAGGGATGCTGGGGACAGAGCAGCCTAAACAAAGGATGCCCATATTATAATGGTGGCAAAAGTTACCCAGGGGTAGTAATGGTACAGAGACTTAGACACTTTGGCTTTTTTTTTTTTACAGGATAAGAGAGAACAGCACCAAGTATAGCAAAACACTTCAAGTCCAAATAAATGTATGTAGTCCCTAAACAGAAGATGGACATCATTACTCTATCAGAATGACACAACCCCTGAAAAAACAGAACAGGATGTGCCAAGAGAAGGGAGAGAACAAAAAAAAAAAAAAAAAGAGAAAAAAAGAGAGGGATGTGTATGTATTGTCTTTGCTGTATTCCTTAGACTAGAACAATGAACAGCTGCTACAGAAATAGTATGGTAAGTATTGCTGCAATTTACTTAATTTCTTTTCCCTTCTCCCCTCCCCCACCTCCTTCACTTAAATTCATTCATAGTGTCATTTGAATCTAGTTAAACTTGCCAAAGTGACTCCAAGACACACTCCAGACAAGAATGGCATATTGATGTAGACTAGAGCAACAACAATAATTCTGTGTCACTTGTATTACACTTTACACTCTGCAGCATCTGTATTACACTTTCAGGTAAATTATGCAGTTTCTGGGAACATCAGCATAAGATTTCAGTTGAGCATTGTCTTCATGTCTTAAAAAGTGCTTTTATCTCCTTGCATAAACACACAAAGAAATCACATACTAAAAAAAACAAGGTAGGAAAATGCAAAATTACAAATGTAGAGTTATGCCCTAAAATTGCTATCAAAGACACATACTCAACATGAGTTACACTGAACAACTAAGAAACTTTGCTGTGGAATTACATACCAACTAGGTCATGATTAGCATTTTCATTTGTATCTCAATTAAAGTGTTTCAACATTGAAAGGCAAACTGTTTAGTTGTTTAAGGTCTTTTTCTGAAATGCCATTGAAACGTGACTGAAAGAAGGCATATTTTCAGCTGCTGAGAACAGAAACTGCATGGGTTAATAAGTAAATCAGTTACTACTTTTATATCTCAATCTACAGGTACAAAAATTCAAATTCTTACAAGTCAGAGGTTTAATTGTCAAGTTTGTTATGAGGGTACACAGCCTTCAGGTAAGTTGTGTGTGCATTCTTAAATGTCCTAAGTGTGAGATGTATCCCACTTTCATTTATTAGTTTTCAGCTCATTCAGCTAATGTTTGATCTGAATAAGAAAATGCCATGTATTAGTAACAACTCCAACGGTAATCTAAATGCAGAATGACAGTAACGTAACTCTGAAGCCAGGCCTACATGGATTCAGGTAGATTGCAAAGATGCTGGGTCTAAATTGAGTCAGTCATTGTTATTATAATGGAAAAAAAGAAAGAAAAATATAGTAACAAATTAACCATTCACCTTCCTTTGGCTGAGTCATAACAGGTGTTTGTGTCTCCTTTGTGTACGTAACGATTTCTCGAGGAGGAAAGTCAACTTGTGTAATTTTGGCCATTCCAAGTTTAACAGGTCCACGTCTACATAAAATTAATAGAGAAATCAGAAAAAAAAAAAGATTTAACTTCATGAATTAATTCACATTTTGCCTAGAATAATACTCCAGTTGTCATGTCACAGCACTGCTTAGTCAAGTTTAAATCCAGTGGAAATTTAACTCTGAAGGTGTCACATGGCTATGACTAAAATTTTATTATTATTGTTAAAGATCAGTTGCTATTTGTACATCTTTTTGTTGCAAATGTCTAAATATATGTAAGGATAATGGGATATGGCTAAAGTTTTGCTCTGTGTTTGAGCAGAGTACTGCTACGTAAAACATATCCCTGTCACGAATCTTGTTTATACAGTAATGTTTCTAGGATTTTAAAGCTTAAAAACTAGATTAGTTATTCTGAAGAAAAAAAGAACTTCCAAGTCCCTTTAACTCTGCTGACCTTTTCTAATCTACATTTAAGACACTATTTAGAATGTAGAACTGCAAGCCGAATCTGAAACTCACACACTGCTAAGTGATTTAGTCATAAACATTACTCCAGAACATGATGCCGAAAGCCTGAGCTTCCTGTCCTTAGCTTAGAGAAGATGCTGTAAACAGATACAGATAGCAGCAAACTACAAACACATAATATACTTTGAAAAATCATGTAATGTTCAGTCGTTGTTACTTTCTATAAAAGCTAATTTCAGCATCTATTGTAACAATACTGCAATGATCCAAACCCAATTTGCTCGTATCAAACTCAGTTTCTTATTATCCACCCCTCTCTTAAGTAAGAAAAAAAAGCAAAAAGAAAGAATATCCCCATTTGAAAGGTTTTGGTGGGCAGAACTGTAAATCTAATAGCATGATATGGGTTTTAGTAAGTCCTTTTAATGTGCTGCAGCTTTTATAAACATATGAGAAAAGATTAGAGTACTTCTGTTCTTTAAGTACAGCTAAAACCTTTCAGTTTAGATAAAAACCATTTTTTAAAGTTTACATTCTGCCAACAAAACACTCCAAGGAAAGCATGAATAAGTAAGTTTTGTTATTAGGAATATGCACCTTATGTTAAATAATATAAATTCCCCTTTGCAAGAAAACTGCACTAAGCCCAGGATGGTGAATTTCTGTTACTTACTGAACAGTTTACCAACTTGAAGTCTTAAAGAAAAAATAAACACGAAAGGGAATATAAGAAATCTATGCAATACCCCAGATCGGAATCAGAGTGGAGCTGAAGAACTGATGGATCAGTATCCCAATGCAGCGTCCTGATACCCCAGGTTGAACAATCATGCAGCATTAGCAAAAAAGGCCAGAGATTAGTGAAGCAAATACACGCTATGAAATGCTAGAGTTACAGTAAGCTTATAGTCATTTCATCATTCATGGGAAACAAAGCAATGTAACATCAGTTAAGGGAAAGGCAGCAAATATTCAGTACAGTAATAAATGCAGTAAATACAGAAGTTAAAAAGCAAACACAGAATTCAGAGCTTACTAGAAAAGAATGGAATTATTTTAAAGGTTGAAAGTTAAAGATCTGCAAATAAACACAGCCTTTATGAGAGCCAAATAAAATTACTTAATGCTGACAGGAACAATTAAAAACTTCAAATTACTTTTAAAGATGTGCTCAGATTTGTTTGTATCATATGAAGACAGATTTGTTAATGAAATGCAATCTTGCCCAGAGCAGTTAATATGTGTAGGAAACAGTCATATTGGCAAAGGAAATGAGTCAACACATAAGCCTTTTGGTAGAGGGGCAAAACTGCATTTCCACTGGGATAGAGAAGTACTAGAGTTTCCAAGATGTGACATTGAAGTAATTAGAGGTTAAGCACTGCCTTGGGCTTGTAAGTGTCATCTGATTTAGAGCCTACTCCATTGAAGATATTTAAATCTCTTAGAAATAGTGGGCTTTAGATTAATAACACATTTCGAAGTCATATGGAATAATGACAGAACAGATCCATTTCAAGCCACTTTTGTATGAGAAGAAATATGAAGGGATAGTTACATTTCTCCTTCATTTTTAGGCTTAATATCTTCTTGACAAATTTTCACTTAGCTTACAGCCTGCTATCAGGCTTAGGCAGAATTTTAAAGCAAGTCTGTAAAAGAGATTAAGAGATCATGGATTTTTTTTCATGATGTTCTTCAATGCTCTTATTCTTTTAAATCATGTTTTATTAACAATAGAAGTGGTAGCATTTTACCATGACAAAACATAAATTTTCCTTTTCAATCCTATACAACATTCTTACAAAACAGGTACAGAATTCCTAAAGTTGCAATGCCATAAAAACTTGTAAATACAGGTGTGCCATGCACTACAATTAAATTACAGGTCAATTATGAGTTATAAAGCCACTGTCTTCATAATTATCAAATAATTCTTCATAGCTGCCACTGCATCCACAGCAGTACCTTAACAACTAAATTTGTGAAACCTTATTTCTGTGCATTAGAAAATACACCAATGTGTCAGAAAGTTAAGGAATAAGTATACTCAAAGCAACTAAGTCTCTGCTATTTTTCTTGGAGTTTAATTTGGTGCCTGAGACTTTAAGCTGGATACTGCTCATATGTTGTTCAATCGTACATTAAAAGAAGACCAAAACAAAAACCATACCACCACCACCACCACTCCAACCTTCACGGTGCTTCTGCAAAGGACTACTTATCTAGAGATTCAAATGCTGCAATACTTGTCAAACATTTTCTCAACTTTTTCAAGCCCACCTGCAAGGAATTTAGGGAAAGGACTAGAAATTTAAAAGAAAGACTCAAACTTTTGTGCCTACTTAAGGCCCAGCCCTTATTGAAGTTGCTCTCCTGCTGTTAAAATACTGTTTTAACTTTCAACAGTTGCTTCAGTGGTACCAAGGATGATCAGACTCTGAAAACAGATTAGGTCAACAAGCAGTGCAGATACAGGTAAGTTTTTATTAGAGATATCATTTTAAAATAAAAGGTTAACATTCTGAGATAAAATTAACATATGTGTATCAGAATGATGTAAAATACTGTTCCATCTGATTTTCAGGTGTTTGCTATGCCCTAAGTTAAATGAATTGACCTACAAGTTTCAGTGAACAAAAATTCCTGTTTTTTCCCATATGCCCAAATTTCTTTGTACTCTGACATTTTTCTAACACTCCCTAGATCTCTAAAAAGTATTGGCTGCATTTAAACCAATCATATGAAGCTTACCTAGAAGCACCCTAACTGAATTAATTTCCAAACAACAAATTTTGTATTTGTATAAATTTTGAATTTTCATCTTAACTGACAAAATGAGGGAAAGATCTGTACCAAACTGAGAAGAAAAATTCTTTCCTAATTAAAATACAGCAAGATGGAAGTAATAGCAGGAACACATTCCCTGCTGATTATTAAGTAAAGTTACTGTCAAGATTCATCACAAAGGTAAAAACAAACTAAACAAAGGAGATTGTCTTTGTGAAGTATAGCTGCAGCATGGCCAGAGAACAAACAGGCACAGACCAATAACATGAAAGGATTTAAGATTATCAAGCACAGTGGTACGACTTGGGCTTTCTAATACACCCCATATTGCTATAAAAGTCACCTGTGAAATGCCAGGTATAATGCTAGGGAATCACACAGTTCAACTTTTTCCATCAACTTCCAGGGTGCAGTGTATGTCTGTGTACATCCAGAATGCTGTACAAACTTGTGCTAACACGCTAGGATACAGGCATTTGTTTGCTGGAGGAGGGGAAGGGTGTTAGCTAGTAGTCAGAGATACATGTGTGGGGATTTGAACAGTGACTCTATACAGTCTTCAACTTAGCTGTAAATTCATAACTCCATGCCTTCAGAACCACATTTTTTTTGTGCCTCCACTTCTTGGAAATTGTCAGGAGTCAGATTTATCTTTAAAGTTTGCAAATGCATGAAACTATAGAGGCTTAGGAGTTTTCTTAAGGCTTCAGAAGAAAATCTGTGCATACAACATTATGTTACTGCGTCTGGGGAACACGGAATGGAGAGCACAGCACACCTGAGTTGAATAGAAATTCAGTAGTAGACAACATGGTACTCAACTAGAGATACACAGCCTACACATTTTTTCATACTGGATTTAAATTGTGAGTGAATGGAAAGGATTTTTTTTTAAACTTAATCCTTGTTTTTTTTCTAGAAAAGAAGGAAGTGAATTAAAATCCACTTAAATAACACAAAATGACATTTTGATAAGTAATAATCACAGATTTTAAATAATGTTTTAAAAAACTTTGTTAACTCAGCTAAGGAACAATTATATTCATTCTTTATGAAGATGACAGGTGAACTTCAATTGCATAGTGAATACTCTATGCACAAGGTCACATCTAGGCACTGTTAAAGACAGAAAAAAAGCAACAAAACAGAACAAACCAGTTTGAGCTATCTGCTGCCTGATGTATTTTGTTTTAACTTAATGGTTAATGCATAGAAATAGATACCTTGTAACTCACATTTGTTCAGGTCATTAGAACCTTAAGTATTTTCAGATTAAGACTGTATATAGTTGTGTAGGTAGCACACACATAACTAAATATGTACTTATGTGTGCATGCTCCACACACTCCAGATGTTACCGCAGTCTTTTCAAGATGTTTCAAAGTGGTACATTAACTCTGTCTCCAAAACTACTTGTATAAGCACAAAAGTTAACTGATCATAACTGCTTTAAGTAAACTTCATCCACAATGCATACTCCATAGATTTGAATACGTTAATTTGATGAGAAAATATAAGTTACCAAAACCAATTGGGCAAACACTGCTCTTACTCATAGACTGTGCATGGGAAACAGTAGAAATTTGGAAGCAGCATTACCCATCTTACCACCTTTATTTCTGTTAAAGTAGGAAATCATTATCTGACTTTCTTTAGAGCAGCATTTCTCAAACTGTCACACGCATACCAAAAAAAGGTCAAATCAATCGATGGGGTGAGCACTAGAACCAACCAAAACCATGTGGCTGTACTAACACAGTGCTACGTTTTGGCCAAACGAGAGACAGAGAGGTATATTCATGTTACAGGAGTGACTGCAAACTGAAATAACAAGAAAAAGTGTTCCAAGTAAAAGGAAGAAAGGAAACAAAAAAAGAAAAAAAACCAAAAAAAAACAAAACCAACCAAAAGAACTAAAATCAGATGCAAGGCCAAGTTTGTAGACAGTGTCTTATTAAAGCAACCAGAATAGAGGGAAAAAAGGAAAGAGCCTATCTTCTGCACACAACCTTCTTTAGAAAGAGCTGTGAAGAACACAGAAGTTTGACTTTTCCAGTTTTGAGACATTCTTGCTTACAAGAATGTTAGTTACCACAAGATATCCAAACTCATTTTACTTTAAACATATGAGTTTAAATAGCAGTTTCAGATTACAAAGTGTAGTTACCCCACAAATTTTAAAGTACTTTTGTAATAGCCACTGTTCACAGATTCAATAATAATACTGTACACATCATTATATTATAATCAAGTAACTTTGATTAATTGTTCAGAATACAAGCATTGAACAAGGGAGTACATGGCAGGAGAAGTGACATACCTAGATCCAACAGCGCCATCTCCAGAGTCCTGACTTCCAGCCTCACTTGGTGTACTCACAGATTTGGAAGACGGAGAGGTAGGAGGAGGGACTAAATAGTGAAACAGACAGGTATCCGCTGTTACTATTCGCAGAGGTTGCACAGCTTAGGATGTTTTCAAATTAATTCAACATGAAGCATAGAAAAAAAAAAAGTGATGGCAAACAAAAAAATACATGGATGAAAATGAACAGTAGAAAGAGAGGGGAAAAGACAGTGTTAACAATCATGCTGGACTTTCATGCAGTTGTTTTGGCATTTATGCATCTGGAGCATACAAAAAGATATGGAGGGAGAGACACTTAAAAGAAAATTAATTGAAAACACATTTTTAAATTGAACTTCTGACAAATGATGGCATTAATTTTCAAAGGGTTAACTTCCACTAAATCATGTTGCTTAAATATAAAAGGAAGACAGTTGTTAACATAGTTTTGACATTAGTTTTTCTTAGAAATGATGTACTGAATGTATTTAACTAATTTTGTTTCAAAACACATAATCACTGAAGTGTGGGCCAGAAAACATGGCTTTGTCATACACCATACCCTTATTTTTGTTCTAGGTTGTATCTAAACAACATAAATCATATTCATTGCTATGAAGTTTCCAGTGTTGGGTTTGGGGGGATTTTTGCATTTTCTTTATTTACATTTTACAAAGACATGTGCTGTTCTATAGAAACTTTTTCTTAAAAGCCCTTTTTTAGGTGCAGATGAAAATTTCACTTACTGTTTGAAAAGCAACATGTTTTTTGGAACTGCCACATAACAGTGAATGATATCATGCAATCTGATACAAACACAAAGCTATTTTGGTTTTTCTTTCAACTTTCCTGTTTAGAAATAGTGAAACTTGTAATTTAATTGAACAGGTTTATGCTTAAGAATCAGAAAGTGTGTTGAAGACTCTTACAGGCTTCATTTCTCAGCAATATGCAAAACACAAAGAGAGTGAATGTATATTCACTCTTCAGCAACTCCAAAGAACAGCCTTTAATCAACTGAACACAAGTTATGCATATAAATTGGTATCCAGTCTGCCAAGAGTCACATAAAGGATAATTCTGAATTTAGATCTGCAGCATTTGTAGAGAATTTCCTGAAATCACAAGTGTACTGTGAGTTCTGAAGAATGCTTCTAACCTACCCAAAATAGAGACACGACTCTGGTCAACAAAAATTCTACCCTAAATTTACAGATTATAGTAAATAATTCAATTTATTAAAAACTCATTCCTACAGAAGAGTCTTCTACACAGGTCTAGAGTTATATTTCATAAATTCATACCTAAACACACTTACACTTTGTACACATGTAAATGTGGGTGTACATATGAATGTGTATATATATTCACCTCATCATTGCCATCTATGAATATAAAGGAAACACCTATAGGCATTTTTTGACATTTTGATGTCACCCTTTCTTAACTGAAGACATAACCTTAGAAAAATATCTTGGTTGCCTCTGGACAAGTCAATCAGCTCTATCTAGCAGTAAGCAAGGCCACAAGAACCAGGAGCCTGGTTTTGATGCCACAGTGCCCTCTTGTGGGACAAACTGTTTTGAAGAAAGTCTTCCCCTAAGTGACGTGAAACGCATTTTAAAGCCAACAGTCTTACTGAAAGTCCAGGTAAAATTTCACCTACCCCAACACAGGATGAAACCATAATACCGTATTGAAAGTTACTGTGGCTCACTAACTTCCGGCTTCTTATATAACGACTAGTGCAACTGATCGAATCTAAACGTGTCCCATGTGGTAATGTCTGTTAACTGTCCCAGAATGCTTTGGAAGGACATAAATAGGCAGTAAGTGGACAGTAAGGGGTCACTGCATTACTCAGCAGGAGACTTGGACTGGAATTTGGGTGTATCTTAGTTTCAAGAGCCATAACT
The DNA here is from genome assembly GCA_013400475.1 of Tricholaema leucomelas. Taxonomy (NCBI): domain Eukaryota; kingdom Metazoa; phylum Chordata; class Aves; order Piciformes; family Lybiidae; genus Tricholaema lacrymosa; species Tricholaema leucomelas. The sequence continues at coordinate 33,921 of WAAF01011648.1, forward strand.
TTATAGCTCCTTAAAGGCTTGTTCAACAGAGCAGAAAGTAACAGAGGAATGGCACAGCATCATAAGCAGTGCTGGTGGCACAACATAATACATTCAGGAGAAAGGAATTTTTACCTGAATCTCATGTAATCGAACCATTTAGGTCAGAAAAGACCTTGTAAAATATAGTCTGATTTATCTGACCTGGGTTGGACTAGATGATCTTTCGAGGCCCCTTCCGGCCCCTGACATTCTGCGATTACACTAGACACCAAAAACATTGTTGGAGTCCCTTCTCCCATAAGAATTAACCTCTCTCCAGCAGTTAACAGAGCAGGAATTGCCTTATGAATTTTTAATACAATTTTCTACAGAGAAAATTGTCAACCTACACCAACAAAGTGCACCCAAGCTCTCTGTACACCAAGCTGGTAAGCTGTGAGTTAGCTTCAGTTCAAGTATTTGATCACTGTACTAACATACTTTGCAAGCATCTAGTCAGCAGACCAAGCCTGTGCCTCAAGCACGCTCCTGTGAAGTAGTAAATAGGTCATTTTAGCTTGATTTAGGATCCAGCTCAGGTCCAGCTATTTTGAAAGGGAATGGAACAAATTGCATGTGATCGCAGCAATTAAGTAGATATTTAATGGAATCGAACACAACACTCCTAGGGGTATGCCATGGTCTTACAAAACAGGACCTTAAAGAGCTTTTTTCACAAACTACTCTAAGTCTGTGCAATGACTTGCTCTGAGGACTGCCTATCATACTTTTATTTGAAACAATAAAAACTACATGTATTAGTGCAAGTCTTCTCAGCTGCCTTAGCAAAATCTCAAAGGAAACTGTTACTAGTCCAATGAACAAAATCTCAAGTAGGTAAGAACTAGTTACTTAATTGCTAGCTGTACACTAGTACTAACACTGTCCAAATACAATCTCTGAACTGTGAGAACAGTCCAAACTACTAAAAGTGACTGCTGAGGCTATTTGGAACAGGAACAGGTATAACAGTGTTCATTCCACATTCACTTCTGAACACTTGAGGACTATGCAAAAGCAATTACGAAGACATAGTCACAGATATACTATATCCATAACAATTCTGTTTGCAAATTCCATTGAAATAGACACCCACCATTGAGCAAAACTGAAAAATAACTTTGAAACCCCTTAGATTTCAGAGCTAGAGACAAAAAGTAGATTTGAATTATCATAGAATGGTTTAGGTTGGAAGGGACCTTGAAGATCATCCAGCTCCAACCCCCTGCCATGGGCAGGGACACCTCCCACCAGCCCAGGTTTTTGGTTTTCATCTTCCAGACAGATGTGACTATGTAAGAGCAAAAAACAACAACCAATATGCTAACCCATACAAGAGTGGCACACATATAAATCATCATCCTTGACAGTTAAGTTTTTTACTTAGCCTTGCTATTACTCCATCAAAGTCAGTAAGGTATTTGACATACAAAAAATAAAGGCATGAAAGGTGTAAAAAGGAAACAAGTCAACTCTGCTCAAAAGTATCAGAATTATTGTCAGTATGAAAAAAAAGAAAGAAAAAGATAGAAGAATAATGTCAAAGAAAAATAGGAAATGAAAAAAAACCCAGCCCCTAGACAACAAATACATTATATAACTGACTCCAAACAGTACATAAAAATGGACATGTACACCCCTGAAAATAACAGCCAAGAATTTTCACTCTAGGTACATAAATACCACAATTCTAACAAAATAACACACACTAAACCAAACTCTCTACCACAAAACAAACAAAAGACCATAAACCCCCCAAACAAATGAAAACCAAACCACAGCCCAAAAAACCCTACCACCAAAAAAGCCCAAAAGCCCCCAAACTAATAATAACATTCCTACCAACAGGAGACTCAGGAGTCAGCCCCATACTCTGAAGTAATGCTTCAGCCTCTCTCCTCTTCTTTTCAAGATCAGATTCATCTTGTACAGGAAGTACTTCTTTCTTCTGATCAGTCTAAAAATAAATTATTACATTATAGCATTTAACAGGTATTAAAACCAGTTTCATTTATTTTGAGATCTCATGGCTTCTACTGAAACCTACCACTGTGCAGATTAGATATTTGCTTCTAGTAATTCTGATGGTTCATTCTATAGATAACAGGAATCACTAAGTTTTGGCACTATCTTTAAAAGACATATGTAAGATGCAAAAAGTGTCATCTTATTTGCCAAATCTTTCTTTGCACTAACGCTAAGCAGTGTCTAAAAAAAAAAGTATTAGGTGCCTTCATATTTTAAAGACAGTCATATTGTTCCAACTTTAAAACAACTCTAAGAAAACTCTGTAGGGTTAGAATGACAGTAACAGACATCCCTCTTTGGTCAAAAAAAATTATTAGGACACTTGGCTAGACTGAGCATGTGCTAACATGTAGTAATTAAGAAAACACATGTAAGATGTGAAAGTGGTGATTGTCCATGTGTGCATTTTTAGCCATTTTTTAAAAGAAAGAAGTATCAACAAGGTGTTTAGTGAGAAAGGTTTCACAAAAACAAACAAATGAACAAGACAAAAAGGAAGTAAAAAAACCTTTGCATTAACTTCAGGCTTACAGCACTTTTAAGTACTTTTGAATTAGTATCTTCCAGATTTCCCATCTCCACGTCTGGTAATCACACAATCTCTACTGTGAAGGATGCTGAACATGCCATTATCTTTCCACTCATTTAACTGCTCAGTCAAATACAGAAATTAATAGCTTAAGGTGTTCACAATTTCGTTATTGGCAAGTGAATATTGCTGTAAATATAAAATACAAATACACCAGATACAGGTCTTTAATAGAAGCAGCAAAATCTAGACAAAGATATTCTATCTCTATGCCATGTTTCACAACTGCACAGTATGTTCCTAATCTATAGCACAATTCCTTTTTTTAAAGGGAACTCCCAAATTTTAGAGCAAGTTCTCAACTGATAAGCTGAGAATCACGTGTGGAATCTGAGATACAGGCAATGCATTATTGTAAGATCATCAGAATATCATTTGAGGTATTTCACTCTCTTTGCCCAAATCATGTAGAGTCATTCAAGGGCAGACTTGATGGGGCTTCTGAGCAGTCTAGTCTAAAGATGCCCCTGCTCACTGCAGGGGTGTTGGACTAGATGAGCTTTGAAGGTCTCGGAATTCCAACACAATGCATTCCATGTAGCTGGCAGCTGCTCAGTGTCCAGCCACAAGCTAATTTAGACCAAGATCATAATCAAAATACAGAAAACAGTATGGGATAAGTAGCCCAAACCATAAACATATTCCAGCTAAAGTTCCATTTATGAATTATTACTATAATTCTCCTGAATGCAGACTATAAATCACCATTACATACTTAAGCAGGAGACTGTTAACAAGGCAAGTGTAATACACAAGCAACATATACAGCCCAAGTGTGGCTCTGATTTTAAAACTCAGGCTAAAGATTAGTCAAGGATCACATTATTTCTACAGTAATAATACTGCCAGTTAGACAATCCAAATGGACATCCTGAGAAATGCACTACAGAAATTAATCCCCCAAGTATTACACCTCGTTAAACAGAGGTTCTGTGCAATACTTCACAGTGGTTTGATTAATGATAGTCCATGCACACAAGTACTTTTAACAACCTAAACTATGCATGTATAGGACTAAAAACCAGTATTAAAATCTAACTTACCACATGGATAATTCTAAGTAAACAGCAGACATTTGCTCTTACAGAAAATGAAAGTGCTGTATTAGCATTGGCAAGCCACCATTAAATAGATGCTCGCTGAATAGCATGCAGCAAAATGACTAAGCCTACCCTTACACTTTGGACAAGTTACAGATGCAAACAGTCACATTTCAAAAAGAAAAATTATATCTTACCTCTTTTTTCTTTCTTTCTTCCTCCTTTCTTTTCTTCTCCTCTCTGATTTGAGCTAATCGTTGCTTCTTGCGCTCCAATTCTGCCTTCAGTTCACTTTTGTCAGACATGGCTGAAACTGATCAACAGAAACACTTTTGATTTTAGTTTGTTTTAATTTTAGGGGGGGTTTCTGCTTGGCTACTTTCGGGTGTTTTGTTTTGGGAAAATATTTTGGTGGTGATTTTTTAAAGATAGCAGCTCTCCTTTAAGACACCATTAAAGGAACTGCACTAACTTACTAAGACAAGACTGCAAAAAGTCTTAAAACAATGATAGTTAAATAAAAACAACCCAACACATTTCTATTTCTGTATTTTCCACCCTTCTTTCACTTAACACATTCTAGATTCTAAAAAAGAGAACTAGGATATGATGATAGCATCCATTCTTTCCTAAGGCATTTCTATTGTTGTTTGAAGGAACTGGTTTGAAAGAAGTATTAGTCAGTTCAGGTGGGGCTGTCTGGTCTTGACATAGGATTCTGCACAGATAGAGAGTCAAGTATAAGACTGAAAACAGCAAGCAGGGTACCAACATGGCATCTATCTTTTATTTCTCACTTCAACAGTTTAAGTATTTGCATGCTATAACTTAGCAGTATACAATCAATACAACCTTTGTATAGAGTTGTAGGACTCAAAATACAGACTAAAAGATTTAGTAGGATTACTACAGATTACAAGGCAAAGTCAGCTTGAGGGAAAAAAAGAAAAAAAGTTAAAATATATGCATTATACATTTTTTTCTCCATTTTTGGGGGTACATTACTAAGAAATCAGTGTATCTTTAAAAAAAATAGAAAAAAAGATAAACTACAAAAAGTCTTACTATATAAGTAACTCGGTTAAAACCAGACAAGATCAGCAATAAACAAAAGGTGGGAGAAAAAGAACACCTCAGAAATTAAGAAAGAGATGGAACGCAGGTATGAAAAAAACCTGTCAATTGATGAGTGAAAAGCTTCTTTTTTTCTGGTTTTAAGCAAGCCCAAATAGTAAAAAAACTGCTGAAGTGGTTCTACAACAGATAAGAGGTCCATAAATGTTTTCGTGCTAAGCTTGATAACAAAAATACCAAATTAATCGTCAGTAATAGTTATTCAACAATTCAAAATTAAGACGATGCCAGTGTTTACATAGCACGTCTAAGCTCAGAAAAGGATGCAGAATGATGCAACCCTCATATGCCTATCCTAATATGTAGGGTAGTATGGACTAATACGCATCTATTTTGTTAAGCGTTAATAAACAAAACGAAAAGTCATTTTCAAATGACATTCCCGTGTCACCGCCACACCGTGGATTTCCGCCCCCATTGATTTTTTCAATACCGAGGTAGGAAAGCAAGCTGTACAAACCAGGCCGTCTCCCAAAACAAGAGAGTTCACCCCACCTTAAGATGACAAGGGTACTAACCAGGTGCGCCAGCAGCCGTCTCCCCACCCAAATCCCGCCCGGGCCGTACGGGACAAGAAGCCTAGCAAGACCTTACCACACTCCGAAGCCTGGGAGAGGACAATGTTACCAAAACCTCCCAAAGGTTCGCCCGCATACCCCCACTTTTATTGAGAGCGAATTTCCGGCGCGGGCCGCCTCCTGGCCCCACCCTGTTACCGCACCCCTCACTCGACAGGGCTAGGCCAAAAACAGAGTCCCCACTATTAGGCAGCTGGGTTAAGATAGGAGGGGCAGTAGCGGCAAACACAGCTCAACCACCGCGGGACTCTCGCACACCTTGCAGCGGGACCTCCTTCAGGCTCCAGCCGTATCTCGTCCACCGCACCCGCTCCGCTTCCGCCGCTCCACAAAGGCGCCGGCAGCTGACAGGCAGCAGCCTACGGCAGCCGCCGAGGATCAAACCACCTAGGGAAGCGTTGTGGGATGAGCAGGAAGTTACGGTACATGCCAGACACGGAGACTCGTAAAAGGACGGTGGTGCGCTCAGACATTAATGCCTCACTCGTTCGCACGGTCAAGAGGAGTGATCTGAAAAGAGTTCATATGGGAAACGGGGATGGAGCACTCCCAGGGTGTTAGTTGCACAGCTTTCAGAACAACGAGGCCCAGAGTGCAGCTCGCCCAGACTGGCAGTCCTCGGCCTTAGCTTCCCGCGGCGTGTGTGTAGCGCTGTCACGCGTTGCATGATGGGAGCTGTAGTCTTTGGGAGAGCACAAGGGCAGCGCCCAGCTGCCGCAGCCTGGGCAGCGAGCGCCACCGCGTGCTGGGGCGCGGGGCAGGAGAGTTGGCGCGCATGCGCGCTGAGCGGCGATGAGCTGGCCGCGGCGCGCAACGGGAGCGCGCGGGTGGTGGCCCTGAGGGGCTGGGTGTTTCGTCTCGCCGCGCCGCGCTGCGCCGCGCAGCTAGGGCAGCGGCCGGCCCTGAGAGCGGAGCCAGAGAGGAGCAGGCGCAGGGGGGATTGAGCGGGGCTTCGCTTTCTCCATCGGATTGACTTCCCGGGGATTGGGGATCCGTGCCAGCAAACGACTCAGCCCGATGCCGGCCGCTGATTGAACTGTATGATTTTAATCATAAGCGAGACAGACTGGTAGCCATGATCACTTCCGTGACCCGACGACAAAATGTATAAAAGCCTGATGCTCTGAGTGTCAGGCTAAGGATAAAATTACCCGCGCCAAACCTGCTTTGCGGAGATGTCAGCAAGCAGCGTTAGATTGTCAGGTTAATACGGCATTACACGTTAGGAGACTGCTTCACCGTGTGTGCTGAACTCAGTAACGCCGTGCCAAACCCAGACCGCGTCAGTGAGGGCCACAGAGAGCGCACAGTCCATTTTGATAGGTAGTAAGTGACTTTGCTCATCTCCAGTCTTCCTAAATCACTAAATATCTTACCCTTTGCATCCTGTGAAAACATGTTTCAAGTTTCCTACCTTTTTTCCCTAACTGCTGAGCTGGTGCTACTGACTACTATCTCAAATGAAATGCTTGATTCCTCAGGCTGCTGATGGTCCCAAACTGTGCTTACCAAAGCAGAATTAATAAGGACAACTCATATAGGTCAAGTGGCACTCGTGTTCACAACAATCTACAAAATGAAAAATTTAGAGGCAGTAACTGTTGGCTCCAGAGAGGGTTAAATTTTCTGCTACCACAATTTGGAATAATGTATTTAAAGTCACTGGATCTACAAACGTTTATGTCTGGTAAGTATATCTTGGGCACTCCTGCTGACAAGCACTGGAAAATACTGTGTTTGTGTTAAGGCTCTGTCAGGATGCAATTCTGTTCTGCATCATAAACTGAACAGGTTGGTAGGTAGTTTGCTAGGTTAGCTTCCAGAAGAACTTCATTTTCTGTAGGAATCAGTGTTGATTATTTATTCTGCTGTAGCCTTCCATGTGAGTCAGGGTTCATACTGCACCCTAAGAAAAATTAGAAGAACTATCTGTTTTCTAGATAGCTTCTGATCATTGAATAACCCCCATACATTTCATAAGAGTATGGGTGTTACCATTCAGAAAAACTATAAGTGAAACTGTCAAAGAAAATTGTATGATACACCAGAGAGGAGGTTGCATTTTTCTTCAGAGATGGAAATACGAAGATGATAGTAATGAACTTCCACCAGCAGCTGTTCTCTTTGAATTTATTTGCCAGAATTTTCTAACCTCATTTACAGTAACGTGTGTATCTGAGAACAGGAATGTGTTTGATTTCTGTATTTTACCTGTATTTCTTGTTTGGCCACAAAAAACAAATTTTGTACTTGAAGCTTTCCAGTAATATTTTTCAAGTTTACATTTAAAATTATAAATTCAGAAGCCAGAAATTTCATGTTTGTAATTAATTTAGCCAATTGATTTTAGTTAATTTTTATTCAACACTGAAGTATATTCCTTGGCTCTGAACCTACATATATGTGCTGAAGGTTATAATACTGTTTTTTGCATTAAGGATCAGTGCTGGGCCCAGTCCTGTTCAACATCTTTACTGCTGAAATGGACGTGGGGATTGAGTCCAGCATCAGTGAGTTTGCA
>WAAF01011648.1:42297-166642 GCA_013400475.1 Tricholaema leucomelas
TGGATAGGGCTGGGTGCTAGGTTGGACTGGATGATCTTGGAGGTCTCTTCCAACCTGGTTGATTCTATGATTCTGTGATTTTAGAACACAGAAACTGCAATAGCTAATTTTTGCAGCACTGACAACCCCCTTCTCCGTAGTAAATGATAACTGTAGTTTTGACAGAGTTCTGTTTGGGTCAGATTAGCAGTGGTACAAACACTGGCAGAGTGATGACTATAAAAATACATTTCTGATTTGGAATTTTTTTAGCAGTCAATGTAATATTTGAAAGTCACATGAGGTGTGTAGTGAGATGACAAGTTTGAGAAAGCATACTGGTTGTAGATGTTTACAAGCAGATATTGTACCACAGCTTCCTAGTGACAGTATCTTTTGGTCTATTGAACCCCAGCTTTATAATGGTCTCTAAGAGTGTGGAGAAGTTACACTGTGAGGTGGACTCTTCCTGTATCTAGGACTAGGAAAACAGCATGTAGATTTTATGTGCCCATCCCATGCATTGGATCTATGGTAAGCATGGTTTGGTTTCAGTCTGGACATCATCTTTAACACTGATTGTGCCAATTAAATGCAATTAGTGTTACTAGAGAAGTAATTTTGAGGTATGTAAAGGAATGATAAAGACAAATCAGGTTTCTGTTGCAAATGGGCAGGAATCCTGACTAAATACCGAAAGACACAGCCTCTGATTTTGGAGAACATTAGACTTCTGTCCTGCCTGAGTTGGAAGAAGGATAGGAAAAAAAAAGGCAAATAGAATCATAGAATCAACCAGGTTGAAAGACCTGCAAGATAATCCAGTCCAACCTATCACCCAGACCTATTCAGTCAGCTGGATCATGGCACTGAGTGCCTCATCCAGGCTTTTTTTGAACACCACCAGGGACGGTGACTCCACCACCTCCCTGGGCAGCCCATTTCAATGGCAAATCACTCTGTGTCATGATCTTCATCATAACATCCAGCCTATACCTCCTCTGGCACAACTTGACACTGTGTCCCCTTGTTCTGTTGCTGGTTGCCTGGGAGAGGAGACCCACCCCTACCTGTGCTCACCTTGCTACTCACTTTGCTTTGTCACCTCATCGTGCTGCTGGAGGACAGTGTTTTGCCCTGGAGCATGAGCCCAAGATCTATGCTGGAGGATGGTTCCCTCCTCAAGTAACTGCCACTGCTGCACTGTCCTCTATAGCAGTGTAAGAGATCAGGAAAACGCATCTGGACTACCTACCTCCTCTGAGGCTCAATTTTAGTTTTCTTTTTCTCTCATGTCTCAGGAAAATTGAAGGTCCAGATTTACTTGAATTGAATTAATCAGGGAAATCTCATCACACAGCATAAAGATAGAACTTTTCTAGTAGCATTTAATATTTTGCATTTTTCTCTTAAAAATGGCATTGCATTACTAATATGAGTTGCTCTTTGTTTTTCTCCTACTTTTAGTGTTCCTGCTAGATGGGTGTTTTTTGTTGTTGCGTCAGAGTAAGCTGATGGAGAATGATGGGTCCTTTCTGTGATGAGAACACCTTTGCAATCGGGTTAACCTTTGACACAAAACACATACAGTAGTGAGTGATCCAGCACTTAAGAGTTATTCACTACTAAGCATTACAGAAAATAGGTTTGCCAGTTGAAAAATTCCAAGGCAAGTTCTCCTTCCTTGGTGTGGTCTTTGGACAGTAGCCTATTTTTTTTTCTATTATGTGGTTAAGAAAGGAGGAGATAATGACAGCTCCTTTAGGGGTCTTGTAACACACCAAAGGCTGCACTAAGTATAATGGTTTTAAGAGAGTATGAAAACAGCCAAAAGGAACTATTTTCAGATACATTGTATACCAGGTTTTATTCTACCCTCAGTTTGTGCACCTGTCTCCCATTAACCTTTATAGCAGTGTTGTGTAGTCATCACTGTAAGATTTTTTAATTATTTTTTTTTAGTATGGTGTTGTTATGAAGGGGATAATTAATTAATACAAGGTGATATTTTTCCAAAATTAATAATATTATTTATTAATTTTGATATTCAGGACACTCACCACCCAGACCACTTGTTTTAATAATAATTGGTTCTTCAAATGGTCATGGAACTATTTAACAGATAATAACTAGATCTGGAAGTAACTTGCAAAAATGTAAACATTAATTGAACTGGAAGAGAAGATTCTTGTGGCCAGATTCTGCTTGTCCACTAGTTGGACTCAAGGAGCTCCTTCTGCTTATGGCACAAGGCAATGGAGAATTACAAAGAGGCTTTTAAGTATTTACTTACAAATTATTATTACTCAACTTGCGGGGCTAGCCACAGTCCCAGACAGTACCCAAACACTTTCAGGGAATTCTGTTACTGTCTTGTCACCCACTGAGACTTGATTCTTCCCTGGCTTCTGCAGAAAGCAGGCAGACAATCTCTGACCTTGTCTTCTGGCTCCTCCAGATGATCTGTGTATCTCCAGTACTTCCCATCTTGGCAGGAGACTTTCATGTGCAGGCAGGATGTCTTGCGATGTGCAGTCTCAGCATGCTGTCAGCTGGCTATGCAGGCTGATTGCAAGGAGGCATTTAGAGTATGTTCCTGGTAAACTCATGACAGTGGAGTTTCCAGGCAAATAATAAGGCAGTAAGCAATGGCAGCAGGCAACAGCAGGCACGAATAGAACAGCAGAGCACAACAGAGCACACTGCATTACCTGCTCAACTGTTTTTATCGGTGTAGCTGAGACTAATGGGCCTTTGGACACAGAGTAGCCAATCAGAATGGCAGTTAGCCAAGCTTGACCATATTAGGTAAAGCCATAGGCTTGCTTTACCCAAAACAGGGAAAAGCATAGGCCTCGCACAAGGCAGGCACAAGCTAAGCCTGTGTACCTTGCTTACCACAGGAGCAAAACAAGTCTGGGCAGGCCAGACTCCTTAGACTCAGTGGCTCCAAGTTCTTTTGTCTTCTTTCCTGCATTTGCTTCTCCCCAAAACAGAAGGAGGGAGAGCTGAAAAACATGATTGGGCAAGGCAGGACAAGTATAAACCCATTTTTGGCCTATCAGGCCTACCACAACAGGTGTATGCTACATATATTATGATTGTTTTAAAAATCTGTAGAACATAGTATGTGATATTTAAGTGATATTCTCACTATTCAGGAAAATACATTTCACTATAGTTATAAAATATGTCTTTTCTTGCTATACATTAACCTAAATGTGTCTGCAATTCAAGAGCAGAATTTCTTTCTCTGAGAGAAGGAAGCTTGCAACTACTATATTGAACAATTTATCTTAAAAGGGTACATTTTTACAGCTCTTCTCCTTGCTCTGGAACTGTGGAGACAAATAACATGTCCTGATATCAAAGGAGGAAAAGTGGAGTGGCTTTTGCCACTGGTTCTTAGTTTACAATTTATTTTCTTTTAGTTTCAGTTTCTTAATATGTCAGATGGACCATATTTATTTCTGTAACAGTATGTCTTAGAGACAAAGCAACATGAATTGATATTTGAAAGGAAGCTTTTGAATGGAAGGCACCATACATAATTTTGAGTGTCATTAAACCCGTATCTGCATGGCATAGATCTTAACTTCTTTACTCACAAAGAAATCAACAACTGAATCATACCTGCATGATTTCTGATCTTTTCCTCCACCCACATTTCACAAGCTGACAGTTGCCCTCGTGATACAGGTATAAAGTAAAGGGGACAAATATTATCCAGTCTTTTACTGGAGTTAACCCAAAATCAGTCATAATATTCAACAGCTAAAAATTACCCTTCCAAATTCTAGTTCCATGGTCAGCTCAGATGTACATGCTAGTTTTCTTAAATATCAAATAATACTTAACGGTAAACATTTTAAATTTGTAAATTTAAAAGATGATCTCTATGGTGTGGAAATTTCTATGGGCCATTCTTTGATCTCTTGAAATAAACTGTAACAGAATTCATATTTATTTCCATTGAGAAGGGAAATTATTTTTCCTAGAAAGGGATCAAAAAATCATCAGAGTGGATACAGTACGTTAATCAAGGCAGGTAGGACAGTGAGGGTGGAAGAACTGATGGGATGCTTATGGTTCAAGGAATTCAGCAGTTTTCATTTATGCTGGAGCAAATGTAAATGATGTCACCCTTGTCCCCTAGTGCAAAGTTATCAAACAGACATCACTAAGTGACACCGCTGACACTAAAGCGACTGGGATGTTATTTCCTTCTATTGCTTTTCTTTTGGAAATCTTACAGTATCTCATTGCGATTGAAACAAAAATCCACATATAGTGGTGTAAGAAACAAAGATCTATCTGTAATCTCAGTGCTGAGTTATTGTCATTGTATCTCAAAGCTAATTGAGTAGATGTTTGTATCAAAGCTGTAATAAGACACTGACAAATACCTTTCTGCCCCACTGGAAATGTAATCTTTCTGTTGAACATTTTGTCCTGGCAAATTCCATCTGCAATAGGAATAGGCATTTTGCATTTAAATCAAGGTCACTACTTTGGATCACATGATACGGTGTACACTCCACTTGCCTTTAAATGAAATTGATCCTTTACCGTGTTGAACACAAGACTGTGAATTTTTTACACATAATTATCTTACTGTTTCATCTAGATGAATTTAAAATGCTAACACTACTGTTATATTATGATCTTTGCATGTATCATTGTGACATTTCTCTTAAAAGCCAGTTACTCCTGAGGTAGTAATAAATTTTAAATACCTGATTGCATTTCTTTAAATAAAACAAAAACAAACCACAACATAACAGAATAAGATCACAGTATTGATGGGTAATATAATTGTTCATTTGGTGGAAATTAATATCTGATAACATTTTCTCCACATATGCAGCAGTAAGGCAATAGTTCTATGTATAATTATTTAAACCTGTGTGAGTAAACTTATTTACTTGAAAATACCTAGAAACTAAACTATGGATTCAATGTTCTGCTTGTTTTTCTCATAAATAACCCTGCTGACTTCAGTGAAGACAGGAATCATAAAACAGTAGCAGCTGCAGTGTGTTCACTCGTCTGCAGGGTTAAAACTTGTGTTACCTTTCTTTGCAATACTGGCTCTTTTTTTATTTAATATATAAGGTAAATTATACTGAGTATATGTAAAAAAATGGTGGTTTTTCCTCTTTTGTTTTGACATGAATATTGCTCTTAGCATTTTTACTTCACACCAAGTGTGTAGATTATTTGTGAAAAAATGGAAAGAGATCTCTAGCTATGGATGGGATAATTTGAAAGGCATAAATAGCAGCTAGTCTCTGCAGGTATGAACCTGTTCTTTTTTAAATCGATGGAAATTTCACTGCCAGCTGCAGAGAATGCAGCATCAAGTCCTCAACTCTTTCTGAAAATCAATTAGATGCATTCTTAGTAGGCTTTCGTGCCTTTGAAAATCTGTCTTTAAATTACTGTTGGAAACCAATCAATGAGATATTGGAGTTTGTTTTATTAAAATAAATTCTGTGATACTGTGTAAAATGAAAGAAAATGCTTGAATTTACTAGCTTTTTATTATCCAAAAAGATTAAACTATACTATCTGGAAAGGTCAACTCTCCTGATTTTATTTACTGAAACATATAGGATTCAACATAATGCTGATGTGACTCTCTGTATTTGAATTGTTTCTGCACTGTGAAGAATAGTGCTGCTACTAGCAAGCTGAGATGAGAAATTGCTATGTCAGGCACTGGACTGAAATACATTTTAAATAGACTTCCGATATGCTACTGTGACAATTGAAAATTCTGATTCAGTGTCTGCTAAGAAAATGTCGGAAATGCTTTTGGAAGTTTCTTAACCAATACTGCATTTGTTGGCTCAGTAGCAGTGACTAAGACAAAATATAAGCGTGAAGGAAAACTTAAGTAATTTTTAATGTAAAAAATATGGCTTATTCTGTCTTGAATTGATTTTGAATATTCCATTGTTCACAGGAGATTCAGCGATAGCTCAAGAGTACGCAGTGCAAGCGGCAAGCACTACAGTGTAAGGTTTGCATAAAGCTAATTCTTCCATTTCTCCTATCTTCATCTGCTGTCTTTCAGGCTCAGTAATCTTGTTTCCTTAAACTGCACTATTGCTAAATGCTATGTGGACCATGCAATCATGTAATGGTGTGTTAGGTTATTTTGTTACACTGTGCTGTATTTATCTAGAGAACAGCATAGTCTTTTGAGATTTTAGCTAGTTATATAGCTCCTATAGATTAGAATTTTCAGTGTTAACATCAATTATATGTATTTAAGAGATATTTTAATTGAGATGTTATAATACAGTGTATTTATATAAATTAAATTATGTAATGTAGGTAATAGATCAATCCCTGGAGGTGTTCAGGAAAAGACTGGATGAGGCACTTAGTGCTATGGTCTAGTTGACTGGATAGGGCTGGGTGATAGGTTGGGCTGGATGATCTTGGAGGTCTCTTCCAACCTGGTTAATTCTATTCTATTCTATTCTATTCTATTCTATTCTATTCTATTCTATTCTACATGCATATAGCATATATATTAACTCACACAAAATTCATATAATCATACATTAATCTTATTATTAGTTTTATTTAATGAACTCAGATAGTGAATCAAGTCCAAAGATGCTCTAGATCACTTTAATAGAACCAGAGGGAACAAAAGCTCCAGAAAGAATTTCCAAACAAAACATTTTTGAAATTGGTGTTAGAGAAGTTACTGTATATTACTTATTTATAGCTAGGAGGAAAAAAAAAAAAACCAAACCACAAATCCAACCAACCAAACCAAACCAAACAAACCATCCCAAAACCCAACACCAATTCCATGGGAAAAAGGAACTATTGCAATTGGTAAATATTTAATAAAACCAACTGTATATAGATTTGAAACTCTGATCCTGAAAAACTAATGGATGTATTCTCTTCAAACTAAAAATTATAAAAATGTGACTGTCTGAGAAGAAGTATAAGAAGTATTGACCTCGACGTAATTGTTTGGAAAAGAGTTATTTTAAGCTAATGAAAAGAAGGTAATAGAATAAAAGCGCCATTTCAGTCACGTATGTGTAATAGAATCAGGTAATGCAGGGGTGCATTCTGAAAAGAATAAATAAGCTTTGCAAAACCTGATATGGAGGCCAAGGTGGAATACAGAACATATCCAAGTGAGTAAAGATGAAGTGAAAGATTTCCAGCAAGAAACTGAACCATGGGCTACTACATATGAAATTTGTAGAACTCCCTATAGAGCTGAAAGGGATCTTCAGATTCTGTCATGAGTACACCTGTCTGCAGCGTGGTGCACGTTCCCCAGATTGCCCTTTTTAAAGAACTTCTTTCAGTGTACTAATAAGACCTCAACGTTCTGAGTTTTTAAAAAAAGTACAACTAGGTTCCCTTAGCTGTTGCTTTGCATTTGAATGCAAGAAAGAAGTTAACCTTTTCTAGATCTTCTGAAATAAGAAGACAAATATAGAAGGTAAATAGAAGGTTCTAAAATGCTAACAAATGTGCAAGCTTGCAATAGTAACAGTAGCAACAGAAGAGAAAGCATAAGGAGAAATACTTTAATCTTGATTTAGTTTGAAGTGGGTGTCATGGAGGCAGGGGATTAATGTGGCCAAGTCAGGAATTATAAAAATAGATTTATTTTATTTTCCTGGAACCTTTCCCCCAAACTATATACAAAAAATTAGTTTAGGTTTATTTACAGATTCAGTTTGATCGGGAATTTCTTCAGAAAAGGATATTATAGACAAATTTAGATATTTAGGAAGTCAGGAAATGGAAAGGGTTAAGCTATAAACACAACTTTCCTGCACTATCAATCAGGCTGAGCAGAAGATTAAGCGAACACCAGATCTTACTCAGTGGAGGTGAGGTAGACATTTGGGAATGATCCTTTGCTGGATTTCTCTGCCTTCTGACACTGCAGGCAATATCCAATAGTGTATGTCCATGCAGCAAAATCCCAAGGTGAATGGCGGAGCTGCCAAAGTACCTGAAGGGAGGTTGTAGCCAGGTGGAGGTTGGTCTCTTCTGCCAGGCAACCAGCAATAGAACAAGGGGACACAGTCTCAAGTTGTGCTGGGGGAAGTATAGGCTGGATGTTAAGAGGAAGCTCTTGCCAGAGAGAGTGATTGGCATTGGAATGGGCTGCCCAGGGAGGTGGTGGAGTCACCGTCCCTGGTGGTATTCAAAAAAAGCCTGGATGAGGCACTTAGTGCCATGGTCTAGTTGGCTGGCTAGGGCTGGGTGTTAGGTTGGACTGGATGATCTTGGGGGTCTCTTCCAACCTGGCTGATTCTATGAAAACACTGCATTTGTCATAGATACTTTAGGTTATCAAAAGACAACAGTCTGGCTGTATATTTTTGCCTGCTGCACAAGTCTGGTTCATAAGCTAATACCTTAGCCCCTCTTCTAAGGTTGAGCATGTAATCCAAAGTCAAAAAATGTGCAAAAATACAGATAATGAACAGCTAAAATAACTGTAATATTTTACAGTCACCCTGTTTTGCTCTGCTGGAATACTGTGCATATAAGGCAAACCTCCACCTGGCAAATTTGGATTTGTTAATTACTTACATTACAGGATGAACTCATCAGTTCTATATAAAACCAGTATATTGGTTTCTTTGTAACTGGACATTTGCATTAACACACAAGTAGTTTGTGTGCTTATCTGTGTTCCTCAGTTGAGACCAGTAGCTTTCCTGCCTTTTATTAGTTGCACCTTTTTGTAAAATAGAAGCTGAATAAGATAATTCACCAAGAATATAGCTTCAGATAATATTCTCTGTGTGCCCCAACTCTGTCTTTCCCTTTTTGTGTCTCTCCCTAGGGGAAAATAAGTTATCTTGCTGATGCTAAATCCAGTTCCTATCCACAGCAATCATGTAAATGTTGGCATGGGTCTCACAGCAGAATAAACAATCAAATCAGCAGGAAACTTCCACATGAGAGCAACAGGCAGCCCCAGTAGAATTTAAAACAGCCCCAGTAGGATTAAAAACAAACAAACAAACAAACAAAAAGTCAACAAAAGAAAAAAAAAAAACAACCAAAACCAAACAACCAACACTCAAACTCAGCCACAACAAAACAAACAAAACCCAAAAAAGTATCCTCAGGTTTTCTTGTAATTTTTAAGACAATGTGCTTTCAAAGAGTAACAGCTCATTGTTCAGCAAACTTGCCAGCTTTTCAAAGCCCTTTATTGCAAAGCTTCTTTCTGATCAAGCAAATCTCTAAAGAGAATAAAGTTTCTGCTTTTCTTAGTGTTTTGCTACACAAGCTGTCTTCTCTCAAAGTGAGGCGGACCTCAAACTACAGATTAAAAATAACCAAAAATGGTTGGGTGTGGCTGATGGGATGAATTTTTTATTTTACATATAGACAGACAAGAAACTTTTTTTTTTAGTTGAAAATTCAATGTTACATCAAAACTCCAAGGTATTCTTTACATGTTAAACTCCTACATGTTAAAAAATACTGCTAGTGCTTTGATTAGGGGTATTTAAAATGTTTAGAGCTAGTCAAAGGAAGGCTAAGTATAATTAAAAAAAAAAATATATATGTATTTAAAAAAAAAAAACCACAACATTTTGACAACATGATAAAAGCAAAAATGTGGTTTGTAATACAGTCTGAATTCATACATATTGGACTGATGTACAAAATGTCCTTATATGCAGTTTACAGTCAGGAGGAGCTTATTTCAGAGTGAATCAGTCCCCTTAAGGCATTAGAAGAAACTGTTTTATTTATACTAAACTGACTTGCCCTCCCCAAAAATGATTACCATAGTTATTAAACAGGAAAATCATCCTCAGATATAGATTTTGTTTGCCAGAGCAGAGGTTCAGGGAATACAGAGGTAGGAATAAATGTCCTTAGAAGACCTGGAGAAGGGACCTTAGATTAACAAATAATTGTTAAATTATTGAATGGAGCACCTGTAAGTCAGTGGCTTTGAAAACCTATTTCCCTTGGTCTAGATGATTGGACAGGGCTGGGTGATAGGTTGGACTGGTTGATCTCGGATGTCTCTTCCAACCTGGTTGATTCTATGACTGTATTGTTAGTAAGCACAAAATAGTGCAATTTGTTAGAGAAAATGTCAAATAATGTCTGCTCTATCATGGGATTGTAATCAACTCTCAGGTTGAAGAGCTCCAACCACACGTAGATTTCCCAGCAGAGCTTCCTGTATCCACTTCTGCATTAGTGGATGTTACTGGAGTAACAATGCAAAATTGCAAAGAAGCTCAGAGTACTAAAGACTCCTTGGTGACTGATACAATCCCACCAAGGAAGAAGTCATATGAACTACTGCATGTAGCTCTTTGCCAGAATATTTGACTTGGTAGAAAAAAAACAGGTAGAAACAGAGTATAGGTACAGTCTGTCTCTGAAGGTCACTGAAAACTCTGGAAGCAACTCTTAAAGATACCTTTTTCAAAGTGAAGTAACACTACCACGGGAGATTTGAAGGCCTGTGTTATGAAGGGGGAATTAATTAATGCAAGACGCTATTGTTTTCAACATTAATATTGTTTATTAATTTGGATATTCAGAACTCTCACCACTAATTTTAATAATAATAATTGGTTCTTCACACAGTCATGGAAACATTTGACAGATAATAACTAGATCTAGTAATAACCAGCAAAATATATAAACATTAATTGAACTGGAAGAGAAGATTCCTGCAGTCAAATGCCAGTTGCAGTCAATACACCACTTGCCCACTAGATGGACTCAAGGAGCTCCTTCTGTTTATGGCACAAGAGGCTTTTAAGTATTTACTCACAAAATTACTATTACCCAGCTCACGGGCATAGCCACAGTCCCAGACAGTACCCAAACGCTTTCAGGGAATTCTGTTACTGTCTTTTTGCCTGCTGAGGCTTGATTCTTCGCAGGCTTCTGGGGAAAGAAAGCAGACAATCTCTGACCTTGTCTCCTGGCTCCTCTGGATGATCTGTGTGTCTCCAGACTTCTCGTCTTGGCAGGAGACTTTCAGGTATAGGCAGAATGGCTTGTGACATGCAGTCTCAGCTATGCAGGCTGATCGCATGGAGGAATTTAGAATCCATTCCTGGTAAACTTGCAACAGTGGAGTTTCCAGGCAAACAATAAGGCAGTAAGCAACAGCAGCAGGCAACAGCTGGCAAGAATAGAACTGCATAGCACAGCAGAGCACGGCAGAGCATGTTGTTTACCTGCCTATCTCTTTTTGTTACTGTGGGCTGAGATTAATTGCCCTTTGGACACAAAATAGCCAATCAGAATGGCAATTATCCAAGCCTGACCATATTAGGTGAAGCCATAGGCTTACTTTACCCAAATTTGGGAAAATCATAGGCCTTGCACAAGGCAGGCACAAGCTAAGTGTGTGTATCTTGTTTACCACAGGAGAAAAACATGCATGGACAAGCCATTACATGTGTAACCCTACTTCTGGCCCATCAGGCCTACCATGACAGCCTGCTGGAGTGGGAATGGCTGACTGCCTGTTTTGTCAGTGAACTTCCATTTATTTGAGCATGGGATCATAGAATCATAGTATGGCTTGAGCTGAAAGCGTTCTGATACGTGTACAGTAATAGCTGTGTTTTCCCAACTTTACGTCTTCTCTTCTGTTGGCTGTATCATCTGTTTTATGACCTGGACTTCTCTTCCTGTATAATATTTATGCCCTCATAACTGCTCACTTGTCTCAGATCAAAAGCATTGCTTATACCGCAACACAAGAATCTGGACCTAAGTTACAAAAGTTCAATCAAATGCTTACAAAAAAACCCTTTTCCACACAAATGCAGTCCTCCTGCCAAATTTTTGAGTCCCTTTTTTTTGAAGTGTGAATACAACTGAGCTTTTTTTGAAGTAATAAATGTACTGAAGAAATGTGAACTATTTTACCAGAACTTTCCCCAAGAAATCCAATTTACAGGAAATGTTTAGGAGAAGCTATCAGCCACAGGCAATTGTCAAGTTTGAATACAGCAATTTTTTCGCTATACTGATTGTAATGGTTTTTACTTTTTCAGTGCAATGACTTTGGAAAGTTTTAGCCAATATCTTAAGATATTCAGGAATAATCAGTGTATGCATTACATTTTAGAAGTTTCCAATTCACCTCAAGAACACACATTAATTTTTGTTACAGATATGTTCATAGAGATGATTTTGTCATTTAGAGCATTTTATGTTCGGTTACCTATTGATGAGTAAATTGATGTGCAGATGTTAAATCTGGGTCAGAAGATTTCATGGAGTCAAATCCTTTGCTCTGCATTCAGTTTGGCTGTTATTTGAGTGTATCTTGATCTTACAGCACATTATGTGACCCTCAGAATTTATCATGTCCCTTTATTTGCTATCTTATTTATTATTTATTATTATCTCTGTTATTATTATTTGCAGTCTCACAACTGAGGATAAATTATTTTCTTCTCTAACAACTGCTGTTGGGAATTTCTATTACGATCAGTGTGTGAAATACAATTTCTTTGTACAGTGAATTCCTTCACTTTCTGTCATATACTAATTATCTTCCTAACACTATAGAGTATATGAATTTCATTGGAAAGACAGTAAGGAATACTTGGAATTAGGAAATATCTTTTTTTACAGCTATCCTCTTGTTTTTAAAAAGGTAATTGTAAAGCTAATTTGATCACTTGCCAAATTTATAAACTTGGGGTTTAGTACTGTAATATAAAGCTGTATTCAGTGGTATCATAAGCTTGAAAAATAATTTTTATTAAGATACAAAAAGAAAAGGGAAAGCAGACATAGTAATTAAACAATGTAATTAAATGTTAATTTTCTTTCATTAACAAATACTGCAAGTAATAAAACGATAAAATAATTATTTAAGTTCTTGTCAACAGAAAAACTGAGGAAGGAATTTTATGAAACAGAAGCTAAAATTTTCTGATATGGAAAATATTTGGCAGCATCTTTTAATCTCACTATAAAATATCCATGTAAATAAGTAACCCCTGTTTACAACAGCAGATGCAATCTTTTTGTTTACATGTACTAAGAAGTGTACGTGTACATTCAGTTTTAAACTCTAATTTCTGCCATCATTTCTCAGTTTCATTAATGTTGGAAAAAAGACTGTGTTCTGCTGTGTGCAGTGCTGCATGACAACTTGTAAAGACCATCAAAAAATAATATTTTTCCAGGCATCTTTAAAAAATAGCACTTGTAATGTTAGGTCTTGTAACTTCTTGCGTTTTTATAGGAATCCAGACTTGGAAAGTAAGCTCTGCAGTCATGCCCTGTAAAAATAACAATGTAGAAGATTTCCAAATGTACAGAAAACTTCTAATCAGAAAGCCAGAGTTCCAGCTTCCATTTATATATTTGAAAATACATCTTTTTATTTCCCATATCCACTACTATTACACATAAATACAGGCAAGAAAAGCTGCGTCAAAGGAAAGTTCATAGGTCACTTTAAGAAGCAGCTTTAGGAATATGGGGTTTCATCCAGATAAAATTACTCTCCAAAGTCCCATATATTTTTATTTAGCACTTGAACTAATCTTACATATTGCAAAGATACTTAAAGGCCTTTTTAATCAGTTCAGAACAGAAATCAAAAGTCTTTAGGATGTTCTGTCTGTTTTATATGGTGCACATGAAGGCTGAGCAAGGTTTAGGAGCTCACAGCTACTGAATCTCATGTGAACATTTCAAAGACCAAGGCAACCGGAAGCCCACAGTCCATCCACAATTAGATATCACTGATTATGATAATTTCCCAGAGTGGAATTTTCCAGCTCCCACTGAGTTTCTGCTATCACATTTAACCTCAAAGTTAAAACCCAAAAATATAGTCTGACAGACTACCCTCTGAAGGTTGCTAATCCTTGATTTTTTATTAGTTTTATATCATCAAGAATATGGAAGGAAAGAAATGCCACCATACCTTTTTGAGTATCATTACCCTTGAAGAGTACATGGAATAAAACAGAAAACAAGGCATACTGGTTACTACAGCTTAACTGTAACAGGATATAGAGCCACTCCCCTAAAAGCTCTTGACTTCAATACATGAAATTCAGTGTTGTAACAAAAGAAATCACACATTTTGTAGTGTTTTTCCAAATGTACTGTGCAGTTCTGAGTTTATTCCAGAACAATGCTTAGATAATTGACTACCTTCCACACAAACACATTAATTCGTTAGATAACTTAGTACTCTGCAAGATTTGAATGAGCTCATTTTCACAGGTGGATGAGATGCAGTAACTTAAAATGTTCTTGCCTGTGTGTCATGTAGAAAGCTAGCACAGTAAATTACTGAAGCAGCTGACTTCATGTGTTCACTTATTATACTTCAGAAGCATTAACAGAGCATCTCTCACAAAAACTAAACATGCAGCTGCCTGCTGTAAGATGCTTACTGATTTCTCCAGACTTGTTGAGTGGACCATAATGAGATCAGAAGAAATGAAGATGGCACAGTTTAGTGTTCTCCACAAGCTACTGCAAATCCTTCTTTCTACATAACAGTCAGTACATAAATTTGTGATGCATAAAATAACCATGTCCTGTCAGCTGAGAACCAATGTTGTGATCAGTGGTGCATAGTCCAGTTGAAAGCTTGTAGCTAGTAGTGTTCCCCAGGGTTCAGTACTGGGTCCAGTTTTTTCCAGTATTTTACTCAATGACCTGGATGAGGGCACTGATAACATTAGGCACCGGTACAGACTAGGGGTCATCCTGCTGGAAAGCAGCTCCACACAAGACCTAGGAGGCTTAGTGGACAGTGAATTGTCTATGGGACAGCAGTGTGCCCTTGGGGCCAACAGGGCCAGCAGCATCCAAGGGTGCATTAAGAAAGTGTGCCCAGCAGGTCTAGGGAGGTTCTCCTTCTCCTGTACTCTGCCTTGGTGAGACCACACTTGGAATACTCTGTCAAGTTTTGGGTTCCCCAATTCAAGAGACAGGGATCTGCCTGACAGAGTCCAACAGACAGCTATGAGTATGACTGGAACTTGAACATCTCTACTATGAAGAAAGACTGACAGAACTGGAGCTCTTAGTCCTGAGGAGAGAGGACTGAGAGGGGATCTTACCAATGTCCATAAATATCTGAGGAGCAGGTGTCAAGATCATAGAATCAACCAGGTTGGAAGAGACATTCAATATCATCCAGTCCAACCTATCACCCAGCCCTGTCCAGTCAATTAGGCCATGGCACTAAGTGCCTCATCCAGTCTGTTTTTGAACACCTCCAGGGACAGTGACTCCACCACCTCCCTGGGCAGCCCATTCCAATGCCAATCACTCTCTCTGTGAAGAACTTCCTCCTAACATCCAGCCTGTGAAGGTGCCAGTCACTTTTTGGAGGTGCCCAGTGACAGGACAAGGGACCGTGGGTACAAGCTGGAACACAGGAGGTTCCAGCTCAACATGAGGAGACCTTCTTTACAGTGAGGGTGATGGAACACTGGAACAGGCTGCCCAGAGAGGTTGTGGAGTCTCCTTCTTTGGAGACTTTCAAAACCCGCCTGGATGCATTCCTGTGTGACTTGCACTTGCTTTGGCAGGGTGGTTAGACTTGATGATCTCCAGTGGTCCCTTCCAATTCTGTGATTCTGTGACTCTCAGAAGCTACTATCAGTCCTATTTGAATTTTATGCTGAAGATGTGCAGAACAGTTTCAGAGAAGACAGATGTGGAACTCAAAACAGGGAAAGATCTGTTCAATCCATTACACATAGTGAGATTGGAGGAGTGCTCCCACAAGAGGTTAATATTCCTCTTGTCATACCTGAATTCTACACTGAGGCATTTAAAAGCAGGTATTTTCTTAAATGAAACAATATACCAGTGCTAGGTGGGTCCCAGTCACCCACAATAAGTCATCCACAATAAGTGGAAATATAGAACTTCTGAGATGTAGTCCTTGAGTACCAAAGCAAAGATTTTCAAATAATTTCCTGTGCTAGCTTTCTGTACTGCATTCACCAAATTCTTACATGTTGAAATCAAACAAATGAGGTGCTTCTTGCCAGCGAAGGTTCAAAATAACTCATGGCCAAAATTATTTGTACTAGCACAACACTGAACTACAGTGTCACCTATTTTCTGAAGTTTAATGTGTTTAAACAGTTTAAAAGCTGAACTATGTAAAAAATAGTCTTTATATGCTATCTGAAACTGCTAATATTGTAATATGAACAATGGTAAACTTGGACTTGTAGTGCACTCTGCACATTTTACAAGATACTATAATAGAGAGGCTCATCATTTTGGAAAGTGCAATCAAAATAATCTGCTATAATTATTATTCTGCAAAATAAATATTGCTTGTATATGTGACAGTAATGAGCATAATGCATTAAATAGTCTGATTACTGGAAAGAGCTATAAAAGTAAAGTGCCAATACTCAACTGTATTATTTAAAACTTTCATTTAACGTTAAAAAGTCATAGAGTTTATATAGTTTGCCTATGGACTGAAGTGTATGGCAGTGTCATGGACATGAAGATGTTTGAGGATACAAAAAATGGCTTTCAGTTAATGGGTAGCATTTTAAGCAAATCAGCAAAGCTCAGCTGTTTCTCGGGGGTAGCATTTCTCACTCCAAGTTTCTTTCTGTGACACTGCTAGCAGTCTTCTCTGGTTTCAAATCTCCTAATTTCTAGTCTAGTGCCATAAATCATTAAAACTGAGCAATCATTAAAATGCTGCCTTTTGAGATAAAAGAAAGACGTGGTTTAAGTGATACATTATTTTTTCTAAGTGCAGATCTGTAGCTTTCTGAATAAGGCAAATCCTATATTTGGATGTCTTGCAATTTGCAGTAATGATTGCACATAATCCAAAGCCAAACGTTGTCTGTGTACAGTATATTTGTGAGGTCTCTTCCAACCCTGATGATACTATGATACTACTATGATGATGACATTTGGTAAAGCTAGTTAAAAAGTCAGCAGATACATTCACATTTTTTAAATTAGAAATAAACCCCAGAAGTTTTTAAAGGAAAGGTAACATTTAATGAAAATTTCAGACAAATTTCCTTTCCTTCATTGAATTCAAAATTCTAATTAGCAATTTTTAGGGTGTAACTCTACAAAGTGCTGAATGACTTCAAATCTCATGGATCTTAGCAGCTAGTGAGGGAGTTAATCAGCTTGAGTAATCAGGACTCTAAAAAAGTGAACATTACCCGAAAAATTATGTGTGACTAACTAAATTCTGCTCTCTGGTATACTTCATTACTCTCATTCATAGCCTGCAAAATCACTCATAGCAAAATTTATTCTCAGTTTTGTTAACTTTTCATGACTACAGAAGAAATAATTATAAACATTAAATTAAGAAGTGATACAGAAAATGTTTCCAGTTAAGTGATTTTTCTGTGATGTGATTTCATTCATGCTTTCATTTTTTTAAAATGAAGTCTGAGCATGAATCAAAAAAAAATGTCCAGAAATTAAAGGAATTTAAATTCCTATGCAGAAAACATTAGTATTTTTGAGCAAGCTATACTGAAAATAAAGCCCTAACCTATTTATGTATCAATATAACTAAACTGGAATGAAGCAGGGGAATTTGGCAGTGTAACAGTACTGTTACTCTGTGCATTATTTTACATAGTTGATCTTTGGCCTGCTTCATCAAGTTTGAAGTTTTGTTTTCTGACTGCTTCGCTATTGATCTTAAGCTCAGATTTATTTGTATTACTACCATCTGTAACTGTGGATTCCGCTTCTGTGCCTTCAGGAGTCCCTCCAATGGGCTGTAGAATTTTAACACTGTCTTCTGGGGGGCGCTTCCAATGAGGCCTGCTTGCCATCCATAAAATCAGTGCACCAAATATGACAAGCAAAAGACCGAGACAGTTGACAAAAATTGCCTCTGGTGGGAATTCAGAATATGAAGGGTTTTGCCTTTGGAAGGGAAGAAAAAAAAAAAAGGTCAGTTGTTTTAAAGACAGTCATGGTGTAGAAACAGCAGTCTCCTGATGGGTAGGAGGTCTTTTTCAAACCAAACAAAAAATAATGTCCCAATACTAGATGGTTATTATTCTATGCAAATGGAAATAACAGTTTGTAATGATTAACGTTAATAAACAAGTGAAAAAAAAATACTTACAATTGAAAGAGAAGCTTTTCTGTGATGCCCATGAGAGCTGTTGCAATCACTGTTGCAAAGATGGTAAGACCCGAAAAAACATGTATTGGTATAAGGACTGCTCTGATGGACACTGGAGCGAAAGGGAGCAGAAAGACAGCTAAACCCGAGAAAAGCTAAAAACAAAAGAGATACATAGTTAAAGCTATGGGGGAAAATCATCTTAAAAAGTCCATTTAGAGGTGTCTGCAGGTACCAATTTGAAAAGAACTGACAATTGATTTCTGAATGTGTTTCCCTTCAGTACCAAAGCAATAATCCAGGATTAACACCTGGGAAGCAGACATGGATTACTTTATAAACAATCCCACTTAACATCATTGTCTAAACTTTTTGGTAATGCTAAAACTACAACTAAACTAATTACTGGAAACACAAGTTTTCAATATCACTAATTCAGTGATATATTGAAGTTGTGTGTAGCTACATTTTTATGGTCTCTTCAAGTCTTGTTTCTCTGCTTATGTTACAGAATTGTGTATAAATAAAGATCAGAAGTCAGTCTAACCTTCTGATCTGAGTGGACTAAATAATGTTACCTTATTGGAGTTTTACCTGAATTAAAGTACATGTATTTAGAAGGGAAATGATCAGTGTATCTTACTCACAATTCTTTATCTTAACTATTAGAAAAAATGGTGATGCTAAGTATAGTGGCAGCACAGATTTCCGTGCAATAACTGCATTATTAAGACAAGGAAACTCTTACTCATTGGATGTTACTCAACTGTGAAGAATATACTCGACAACACTGCAGTACACTTTCTTTTTTCTAAGTGTTAAAAACACTATTTCAGTACTCTTTCCTGTATGCTTCTAGCCCAAGAAGTGAAGGATAGAAGTCCAGAAACTAAAACCCTCAGCTTGTTAGGTTTTGGGTTTTTGTTTGTTCGCGGAGGTTTTGTTTGGTTTGGTTGCTTGTTTGCTTTTTCTGCTTGATCATCAGATAACGACTGCTTTTTTTTCTTCATAGTATTTTGGCAAAAAAAACCCAAACTATCACAATACAAAGAAATAAATGTACACTAAACATAAGGGCATGCCTTCTCTCCTGAGCCAAATGTCAAATGTACTAAGTTGGCTGATTTTAGATTATGATAACTCTAATTGTCTGCCAATAGGAGCAGTTAAAAGCATGCACACCAACATTTATCAAAGTTTTGCTAATTCAGAAAAACTGGTTAGCCAGGAGTAGCTTAGTCAGATGTGAGAGCCTTTAGATCTGCACTGCACCCTGCAGCACTTGTTCTGCTGATAAATGGAAGTGCCTACTTAAAATGATGCTAGCTGGAAAAAAAAGGAAAATAGTTACTTGAGACTTCCTTAACAAATGCTCTAACTACTGCCAACAAATCAAATCACTTGTTTCAGCTTCAGCTGCTTACAGATCTTAGAAACACACTACTGTATAACTGAGTAGTAAACTTCCATTATCTTAGCAAATAAACAAAACGTGTTTTAAAATACATTTTTCTTTGAAGTCAAGAATTCAGTATTTGCACATTTACATCCTAATTTGCCAAATCACGGAACATAAAATGGTTATCCCAGTAATTAAGAGTGTATTATTGAGAGCCTGTTGTGCCTGAACCACTCAACACATTCTTCAAATTTATACACTGTTTATAAGTACATTTAGATTCTGACCTGGATAGCATAAAATATAACAGCAGCCAAGCCAATCCAGCTGTGCAGACTGTACATGTTAGCTATGTTGCTGGCATTGTGGAAATCAAATGCAGCTACCACAGAAACAATTGCAAGAATCATAGCTATGGTATTTAATCCAGCATGTATGAACTTCATGAGGAGTTTGCTGCACTTCCATGTCCAGGGCAACCTATACACAATAATAGCTGAAGAAAGAACAGAAGAAGATGTTATGCCTTGTAGGATAATTTCTCTCAGATTTTAAAGATCATGCACCATTCAAATAGTTTGATTGTAAATTACATGAAAATCCAACCTTTAATCCTCTAGAAAAGACTATTAAAAGGCTTTCTCTCCTGCACACAGTATAGCATATTTCAAATATACAATTGAGACTTAAATATAGCTTTTAGGGAGAATTCTTCCAAATAAAAAAAAAACCCAATAATTAAAGCATCTTGCAAAAAAAGAACAGTGAACAACTTACTGACATTTTTTTAAATTCCTGTAATTTTGATTTTTTTCCTGCTATTAATCAGATTGGAAGGGCTCAGTTCTTATATTCAGAAGACCACCTATTGAGAAAGTGTGTAATACTAGTTTCAATTTTTTTTTCTCTTTGCCAACTTTGAATAATGCTGTTCTCTCATTGTGTGACTACTTACATGATTATCTCTTGCACTGATAGTAATAGGACTACTTTAAATGGGAAAATGCTACTCAGCATAAGGGAATGATAATCTGAGTTTTAAGAGACAAAAGGATTTGGCAACTGCAACTCTTCCAAAACTTTTACATGAATGTAAGGAGGTTTGCCTATATTTGCATTAGTAATTCTATCAGTGTCTTGTGCAGTCTGAACTGAACAACTTCTAATGACCTAACTCCAGATGGTCCATAAAAATGACTTTAGAGTCTAGAGCTTCTTCATGCCAAGCTTTCCTCAAGATGCCCGCTGCTCCTTGCCATGAGTGTCCCTTGGTTGTCATGTAATCCAATAAAGGCTAATGCCCTGCTTCCCAGGAAGTGACCAAACATTGTCTGTTGATGGGAAGCAGAGAATAACATCTTTGTTTGCTCTTGCCTTGCTTTTCATCCTATTAAATTGCTTCTATCTTGACTCACAGGCCTTTTGTTTTATCTTCCCTCTCCTCTGTCCCTCTAAGAAGGGGAGTGATAGAGCATCTGGCCCCCACCCAAAGCCAAACCACCACATTCCCTCTGGCTTTGTCACAACTGGTGTTTTTTTGACCATCAGGAGGAAGCAAGGCAATCAAGGGAACAAAGAGAGAGGAGGAGGCTCTGCTTTCAGTGGTACGAGCTTTTAAAAACTGACTCAGACATGATGTGTAATTTCATCTAGAAAATTAAAACAGGCCGTGTTAAAAGCATACACACTTTTCTATTGCTCAGAAGCTAAAGCAATCCCATAAATAACTTTCTCAAGATATGATTGTGATGGCTTATGCAAAATAATAATCTGTATTAATGTTGATATCCAGGCGATGATTGTTAATAACTATGAAAACTGTTAATTAACATTAAAACTCAACAGAAAACTTACTCACAAGGTTCAAAACACACAGGGAACAGGCAAAACTAGATCCCTTATTTCTTAGAGTGGCAAACGCAAACATTATACTGGAAGAGAAGATTCTTGGGGTTAATTACACCACTTACCCACTAGAGGACACAGGAAGCTCCTTTCTGCTTATGGCAGAAGGCAAGCAATGAATTTAAAAAGGCTGTAAGTATTTACTCACATAATATTATCAGACAGTACCCAAAGCATGTGGAGGGGTTGCTGTCGGAGTTTGCCAGGCTCTTTTTTTCCCAGGAACCTGGGAGTTTATAGCACAGTCTCTGCCCTGGTTCCTCTTGATTCCCAATTCAGCAGAAGCCTTGCAGAGGGGACAGGCAGGATGCAATGAGGAGGAGCAGCAGGAGGAGGCACGAATAGAACGGCAGAGCATGACAGAGCACGCTGCATTTACCTGTGTGTTTCTTTTATCAATCTGGGCTGAAACTAATGGCCCTTAGGACACAGAACAGTGTCCTGGCTTGCCCAGACATGTTTTTCTGCTCTCCCTCCTTCTGCTATTTGGAGAAGCAACCACGGGAAAGAGGACAAAGAACCTGGAGCCACTAAGTCTAAAGACTCTGGCCTGCCCAGACTTGTTTACATCCTGTGGTAAGCAAGGTACATACACACTTAGCTTGTGCTTGCCTTGTGCAAGGCTTATGTCTTTCCCAAATTTGGGTAAAGCAAGCCTATGTCTTCATCTAATACGGTCAAGCTTGGCTAACTGCCATTCTGATTGGCTGTTCTGTGTCCGAAGGCCCATTAGTCTCAGGCTGTATTGATAAAAGGAGATGAGCAGGTAATACAATGTGCTCTGATCTTGTACTCATGCTTGCTTGCCTGCCTGCTGTTGCCTGCTGCCATGCTATGCTAAGCTATAAACTAGCTCTGCCACAAAGTAACAAACTTGGGATTTGTTTGCCTGGAAACTCCACTGCCTCGAGTTTACCAGGAACAGGCTCTAAATCCCTCCATGTGATCGGCCTGCATAGCCAGCATGACATCCATGCTAAGACTGCACATTGCAAGACATTCTGCCATTACATAGACATGTCAGGAATTAGCTACTTATCCCTTGAACAGATGCTTTGTTATCTTTGAGGCAATCTCACCTCTGTGCCTGGGAGGATTATGGAATAGATCCTCCTAGAAGCTATATGGGAACACCTGGAGGACAGGGAGATAGTTTGAGACAGCCAGCATGGCTCCACCAAGGGCAAATCCTGCCTGACTAACATAGTGGCTTTCTACATCAGTGTAACTACTTCAGTGGACAAGGGAAGACCAACATGTGTCATCTGTCTGGACTTCTGTAAAGTCTTTGACACAGTTCCCAACAGCATCCTTCTCTCTAAGATGGAGAGAAAATATACATAGGAAAAAGCTGGAGAAAACCTCTCCCTATTTTATTCTAAAAAAATCTATGCCCATACGGGATACAGTTTGAGCAGAGGAAGTAGTATATATCTTAGTGAAGTTATGAAGTGTTAATCATCGCTTCTTTATAGCCTGAAATTACACTTCCTATGACCTATTGAGCAATATTATATGCAGTGGCCTGTTTATTGCTCAATGGTAATTTGTAACTTGCAGCCACAAAGCTGAAGACACACCCTACTCCCATTGAAGAGAAAAAATTACACTTCGCAGTGTATGTTCAAATCACGTTTTCTTCATAGGCAGACAGAGACAGCCACCCTCTGTTCCAGTGAGTTCTTTGAGGACCAGGGAAGGCTGTTACACATGGGTAACCCACTTTGGGTACAGTTTCAACACTTTATTATAGCTCAAATACTAAAACCATAAAGAGAAATGTATACTGGAAACTACAATGCTTATAGCTCAAATACTAAAATCATAGAGAGAAAGCTATATGACGAGGAATGCTGGGTAACTCCGTTGACCAAAGAGCAGGTTATGCTCACCCTGTCCAACTGACCAGCAAAACTCCTGAGATGCATAGATTGCAGAGCTGGCAGGCACTTACCTTCTTAAGGTAGGTGTCCCCACCGGGAACCACACCATCATGGTGGTATGACTGGTGCTGCTCTAACCCAGCTACCTAGGCTCTCGGTATATATGGGTTCAGAATTCTGTGACGTATGGCCAGGACATCCCGCAAGGCCAAATGAAGAACGGAGCTCCTTTATTTTGGAATCTGTTACATACCATCTTTCCCCACTGCTCATGCACACACTTGCAAGCCCCATTTCCCCTGGATCTTATCTCTTGTAACCTAATGACTATCGGCCCATTGTAACTTCTGATCAAACACATACCAGCTCTTCCCTCTTACACCCTCTCCCTCCTGCATCTTCCAACCTCTGACTGGCTAAGCTTCTGCCAAAGCACAAGTGAGCGCATAT
This sequence comes from Tricholaema leucomelas, assembly GCA_013400475.1. NCBI lineage: Eukaryota > Metazoa > Chordata > Aves > Piciformes > Lybiidae > Tricholaema lacrymosa > Tricholaema leucomelas. Next base: position 66,056 of record WAAF01011648.1, read on the forward strand.
GTGATGTAAACAACATTTTCCACTGGAATGAACGTCCAGATGTGCTGGACAGGTTTTCTGGCTCTTCATTCAGCGGTGAAGCAAATGTAAATATGTTTATTAACAATTAAATTTGTCTAGATTAAATTCTAGTTTGTCTTCCATTACAAAGAAAAAAAGTATTTCTGCTTACCACTTATACTCTACGCCTCCAGAAGTTCATAGAATCATAGAATCAACCAGGTTGGAAGAGACCTTCAAGATCATCCAGTCCAACCTATCACCCAGCCCCAGCCAGTCATCTAGACCATGGCACTAAATGCCTCATCCAGGCTTTGCTTGAACACCTCCAGGGACGGCGAATCCACCACCTCCCTGGGCAGCCCATTCCAATGGCAAATCACTCTCTCTGGCCACAACTTCCTCCTAACATCCAGCCTAGACCACCCCCGGCACAACTTGAGACCGTGTCCCCTTGTTCTATTGCTGGTTGCCTGGCATAAGAGACCAACTCCCACCTGGCTACAACCTCCCTTCAGCAATGAGGTCCCCCCTGAGCCTTCTCTTCTCCAGGCTAAACAACCCCAGCTCCCTCAGCCTTTCCTCATAGGGTTTGTGTTCCAGGCCTACATTACTTAACAACAGTGAAATCTTTCTTGTTCTCTCCCACTAAAAGTCAGTGGTAAAACTGTGGGAGAATTTCCACTGTTCCATGCAGTATTTATTTTCCTTTCTTGTGACTTCACTAATAGTTCACTTTCATGTTGAAACTAGAAGGAATTTTGCTGATTATTAAAAACTACTGTTGGAAGTTGTCATCCGTATCAGATTTTCTCATTAGTTATAATGCCATTAGCCGAAATTGACACTACCAAATGCCAGGATATTTAAGGTACAGTCCAGCACCCTTATTTTTGCAATATTTAACACCCCTCTTTGGTGATCTATCACGATCTATTTTTTAAACTTTACTGAGCGCATTGTATTTCTCTTTCCTAAATCAATACTGTTTATGAGCTGCAGTGTGTCAAATTTACTTGTTTGCTTGGAATTGGCCAATTATGTTAACAGCAAAATCACACTTCAAACTCCATTATCCACTTGGCCCCAAGGAATGACACTTGCATTGAAGACCTAACATTACTAATTGTGTGGGATGGAAAAAGAAAAAAAAGTTATGTTCCTGTTGGAAGTGTAATGGGAAACATTTGGAAGTCTGTCCAAGGCTGAATTCTGCTCACTCAGAAGTTAATGCATTCCATAAAAACAAAAGCAAGCCCAAACAAAAAAATACAGTACTGCATCATAATCACCATGTACTATTTAAGCAACAGAACTCAGAATTCAGAATTCATTTTAAAGGCATATTTTACAGAATAATTTACTCTTAAGTCTGAGCAGAGGAAAGTTTATGGTGCTACACTTTCTCTGGCACAAATCTTGTTCCTGAATCTACCTTCTGTGGTACTGAACTTTCTCCTCTTGGGACGCATGAGCAAGCCAAAAGAGGGAGCCAAAACAGAGAAACTTTCCTAGGGCGGCATTTCTGGCGTTACGATTCTCAGCTTGCATAATTTCAGTCTAACTAGGAAAACACACCGCGCAAGCATTCACGACTCCAAGTGCGCGGCAATCTCAGGCCAGGGTAAACAAGTGCCTGCAGGAAAAAAAAACCTCAAACATATATAGCCGTTTCAGCTTCTTAAAGGGACTCTTTGTCCCTTCTTGGCGAGCGCTGGATTTCCTAGACCGCTCCAGCCGTCCCTCGCGCACCGCTGTACTGCCTCTGTCACCCGCTTGCCGGGCCGACGCCCCCTGATTCCCGACGCCCCTATCTCCCCGCTGACCGGGCTCCCCTACGCTCAGCTCCAAACGGCTCCGCCTCGGTCTGCTCCTTGTCAACCCCGAGCCCAGACGCACCGATGCCTTGGATGAAGACGAAGCCCGTGATGATGAGGATGGGGTGCCAGTTGAACTGCTGTGCGCTGCCGTCCCAGCTCAGCCCTCCGCGGTATTGGAAGACCCAGACGAGGGAGAAGACGACCGACACGAAGCCGACCAGCAGCGCCGAGACCAGGAGCGCCAAGAATTGCACATAGCCCTCCATCTTCCAAGCCCGGCGAGCTCTGCAAAGGAGGGGCCGGGCGGGCGTGCGGGCGGGGTCTGGCCAACGGCCCGGGCCGGCGGAGCGGCGGGCGGTGCGGCTCCGCACCCACCGGGGTGGGACAAGGCGGCACTGCGCACCCTTTCGCTCTGCCCGGCTGCGGACCAGCGACTGCTGGCGGGTTCGGCACCGCTTTCTGAGGGGGAGGGGACTGCTTTGCTTTTCTCCAAGCAGTTTTTAGGAGCTTGCCAAAAGTTTCTTGCTCCCTCATTCAGAACTGTGCCGGAAAGAAGCCGGTTCGGTGTCAAGGACGGCCCCTGCCGGGCGACGGCCCCACAACTCTGTCCGCGCCTCCGCCACCGCGGCGAGGCAGGGGGGATAATTGCAGGTCTAGTGCATATGGTTGTAGTGGAGCTCATCGGATAAGGCGAGGGAGGACAAGGACGGGCGCTAGGAATTTACAGACCTGCCGTAAAGATAAGCTATAAGAACCATAAACACGATCTGATAAAGCAGGAAGGTGGCTGAGATGGAGAGGCAGATAAGATTCAGAGCACGAGCACTGCTTAAAGACACTCATGGACTGTACTTAAGCAGCCTTCATTCAGGATCACGCCCTTCCCATTTGATTCATGAAGTGCTGTAAATGTAGGACAAATATTAATCAGTTTCATATATGGACTGTGGCCTCACTGCAGGAGTCTTTCGACATTGTTCTGTTGAGTAGCATCGAATAAAGGTCCACTAGCAAAGAAAGGGAGTGTACAACCCTTAAGACAACTCCCACAAGTATGGAAAGGCCCATTGCAGGAAAGTTGCAGAAGAGAACAGAAGAAAATAAAACAGAATTGCAAAAAAGACATCAGGCAGCACTAGCCAAAAATATAACTTGATGGATCAGACCAGCTTTGTCAAGTCATTTGCATCTTTCTTTGCTGCAGAATGTTCAGCTGTCTCTGAAGCCTGTCAGATGTAGCAGAGTGCCCAAGCATATATTCAACACTACTGATATTTGATCATCTTACTGTTACGATATATACATAATGTCAAAATATCTATGAGTTAGGAATTTGTTAACTGATGGAGAAAGAAAAATTCTATGCACTCTGACTAGTCTTTGAGCTCATGCTCACATGATGCTTGGATAAGTGAAAGGAAATAGTTTTATGGAACTTGAAATAGTTTCAGTAGAATATCTGCCAATTTAAATCCAATGCTTGCTAAAGCGTTGGAAACACCTACACAGAGATGTGAAGACCAAGACAGATTGGAATGAAATGTAAATATGTTTCTTCATTATTTAATCTCCTAACAATAAATGCTGGGCTCTGGCATTTTTAAGGAAAACTTGAGCATCTTTTGTATAATGATGTCTGACTTGAATTTGCATAGGTTTGGTGTGACTTGCTGTCAGGATTTAAGTGGTTCTCATTGTAGTCACAATGGTAACAAGAACACTGATAACATTAAGTTTCACAGGTCACAGCATCTAGAAGTGAAAGTTTTGTGTGGATTGATTAAGTGAATATTTCTATTCTTTAATTGAAAAACAGCACAGAATAGAATCATACATCTGCCTCCTTATGCACAATAAATGTCATGTGGCTTTAACAGCAAAGTGTTTACACTTGATCAATTCTGGAGGCATTTTTACTTGTTAAAGATATTTTTATCTCTCTGGAATCCTTTCCTCATTGTCTCATATTTTCAAACATTTAATGTTTTGTTAAAGAGTATGGTAATATCTTCAGATTTCATTTGAAATGTTACAGATCACAAAGCGTGGGTTTCATCATGCTTGTCAGCTCCATACAGAGAAGCACTAAATTGTTATATGTAATTCCAAAAAAAAAAGGATTCATAGGCTTCCACATGTGTGCATTCTTTCCAGTTGCATGAGCTGGTCTAATAAAATGTCTTTGCCATTGTAAAGCAAACATAAAATATTTATTTTAAAGTGTCTTCTATAGAATCATAGAATTAGCCAGGTTTGAAGAGACCTCCAAGTTCGTCCAGTCCAACCTGTCACCCAGCCCTGGCCAATCAACTAGACCATGGCACTGAGTGCCTCAGCCAGGCTTTTCTTGAACACCTCCAGAGATGGCAACTCCACCACCTACCTGGGCAGCCTATTCCAATGCCAGTCACTCTCTCTATGAAGAACTTCCTCCTAACATCCAGCCTAGACCTCTTCCAGCACAACTAGAGACTGTGTCCCCTTGCTCTGTTTCTGGTTGCCTGGCAGAAGAGGCCAACCCCCACCTGGCTACAGCCTCCCTTCAGGGAGTTGTAGACAGCAATGAGGTCAGCCCTGAGCCTCTTTCTTCTCCAGGCTAAACAACCCCAGCTCCCTCACCTCTCCTCACAGGGCTGTGTTCCAGGCCTCTCACCAGCTTTGTTGCTCTTCTCTGGACATGCTCCAGTACCTCAACATCCCTCTTGAATTAAGGAGGCAGAACTGGACTACCTAAATCTCCCAATTACAAAATACTTTCAGTTCCCACTGATTTCAATGAGCTTTGATTACCTCCAGTCACCCTGATAATCCCATGTAGGAACCTTCTACCTGAGTGAATTTTGCTTACACCTAAAACTATACTTCTCAGACAACCTTCATGAGTTTCTATGGCTCAAATTGCTGTACCCTGTTAAAGTTGCCAATAACAAAAGGGTTGGACTTGATGATCTGTGAGGTCTCTTCCAACCTTGGTGATACTGTGCTACTGTAACAAGAGCAAACGTAGAATTTTATTGAATTGAAAAATGAAGCCCAGTTTTGCCAGTTAACCATGAACAAATCATTTAAAAAATAGAATTGAAGAAACATGACACTTTACAGAGTTAAATAAACCTAACATGAACAAAGTGCAAAATAAATTATTAGACAAAGTTAGAAAGAGGCTATGGAATGTAGGTAATGCAGAAGATATTTCAGAGAGCACACTTAGTAACTTCTGCCTGTATCTCTCCTTGTTTCCTGTTCATCTACTTCTTCTTGCTCCATTTGATATATCTGTCAGATTCATAGCACAGCTACAATGTCTGAAAGGATTGCATGTTTACATGGGGATGGGCATGTGACACCACATAGCTGACTGTTGAGGGATGAATTATTCATCTGATAATCTATCTGGAACATAAACTCCCACTGGCATAAAAACGAAACTAGCCTGTACAGGGCTTTCAAGTCTGTTGGATCGAGGAACATCTGCTTTCATTAACCATTACTGTGGATAGGTGCCACAGCAGTGTGACATCTCTGTTCTTTCACAGAGCCTCCATCTCCTAGGGTGCGTTGATGTTTTTCCAGTACAGCACCAACTGTGTCACTATGGTGCTCCCTCTTAGTTCTGTCAGGACATCACCTAATATGCAAGTCTTTCTTTGAGTTGCTGTATTATCAGAAATAGGATTAGGACCATAGAATCATAGAATCAACCAGGTTGGAAGAGATGTCCAAGATCATCCAGTCCAACCTAGCACACAGCCCTGGCCAATCAACTAGACCATGGCACTTCAGACCTGGGAGAACCTACAAAGCAGACTGACAGAATAAGACCCACAAAATAAGCAAAGACTCACAGGTTATTTTGAAAAGGCAGCAATGGTCTCCTGCCTCTCTTGTGCCTGCATGACATGGCTACTGGTCAGCTGCTGGAGTGGATGCAGAGAAGGGTGACGAGGCTGGTGAGAGGTCTGGAAAACATGACCTATGAGGGGCAGCTGAGAGAACTGAGGTTGTTTAGTCTGGAGAAGAGAAGGCTGAGAGGGGACCTTATTGCTCTCTACAACGACCTAAAGGGAGGTTGTAGTGAGGCTGGAGCTGGTCTCTTCTCCCGAATTACTAATGATAGGACAAGAGGAAATGGCCTCAAGTTGTGTCAGGGGAGGTTTAGGTTGAATGTTAGAAGGAAGTTCTTTATTGAGCAGGTGGTCAGGCACTGGAACAGGCTGCCCAGGGAGGTGGTGGAGTTGCCATCCCTGGAGATGTTTTAAAAAAGAATGGATGTGGCACTTGAGGCTGTGGTCTAGTGATTAAGGATGCTGGGATGAAGGTTGGGCTGGGATGAAGGTTGGACTGGATGATCCTGGTGGTCCTTTCCAACTATAGCAATTCATAGTGATTAGATATTGTGCTGAGGGATTTGGTTTAGTCGAGGACTTGCTGGTGTGAAACTAATGATTGGACTCGAGCACCTTGAAGGTCTTTTCCAATCTAAGAAATTCTGTGATTCTGTCATTGTTGGTATACCATTCATACATTTTGACAGCAGCAGCCTAGAGGTAGATATATCTGAATGCTTGTCTAAGTGTCACATCATGTCACCATAGACCATTATTTTGTGCTTTTGATGTAACTTTTAAAATACAGGCATTTCTTTACTGAGAGGGTGGTCAAACACTGGAACAGGCTTCCTGAAGATGTGGTTGATGCCCCAAGCCTGCCAGTGTTTAAGAGGCATTCGGACAATGCTGCCCTTAATAACATGCTTCTATTTTGGTCAGCCCTGAATTGGTCAGGCAGTTGGACTAGATAACCATTGTAGGTCCCTTTCAACTGAAAAAGTCTAATGTAGTCTAGTCTAGTTCAGTCTAGTGTATTTTCCAGGGCCCAGTCAGAGCTGTAGTTCAGAATGAGGTTATAATCTCTTTCATTAGCTGCAACTTTTATCTCTGTTTTAGTATGCTGGACAGGTCACTGAAGATCCAAGTGTCAGAACAGGACATTCCCATCAAGTTACAGTGTCCTTCAAAGTATTTGAGTTTTTCAGAAGCCTGATGGCTGTTCGTGTTGTAAACAAAGAAAACTGCTGAGATAGTCCAGCCAGGTTTGTTCTGGCAGCTAATTTAGCTAATTCTTGTGGAAGCTTTAGAAATACTTTATCAGGAGTAATACAGACAAATGAGTTTAATTCTTGTTTGAATGGCACTAACAAATCATAACGATCCTTTTAGTCTCATTGGCACAGAGTTCCATCTCTGAGAAGCAGAAGAACCATGTGAAATTTGCTATTGAGGGCATCACTAGTTTAACTTCACAAAAATTGCGACTATTGAATGTGACCTTGTTTCGTAGAAATAACCTTTACTTACTCTCCACCCTGGAGAGAGCTTTCACTGGGACAGAGTAAGGTAGGTAGTGCAGTTTTTGTCAAAAATTCTATACTAGTTATAGGCCATTCCTTATTACCTGTGCAATGAAACTCTTTATTGTGCTTCAATCCATAGACGTTTTGCTTCTGTAAGTTGAAAAAGATTTTTGTAATAAAGTCATAAAACAAGTTCTGAAAATCATGCAAGTGTGGTGCAGCAGTCAGAACTGCCAAAGGGAGGTTATAACATTGTATTGCTTGCAGACTTTTTATTTGATTTGTGCGTTCTTCTCCCGTTGCTCAGCAGCCTTGTCAGTGACTATGTACTCAAGGAGAAAAGAAAGCCAGGATGTATGCTCTCTTCATGCCCAGTGCAAGCCTTATCATGAGTAGCCAGTGCTTCCTATCATTTTGGTCCATAGGTACTGACTGAGAAATTGCTTTTACATTGACCAAAGATAAAGGGTAGGACTTCTGGGGCCCCATTTTTGCTTCTCCAACCATATAGCTGATCATTGAGGTGTCACAGTGAAGGGGGGGGAGTTTTTGTTGTGTTTTTTTTTTTTCTTTTTTTTGAAGTTGAAATGCTGGAGGCTTTGGTCCACAAAACAAGGTTTATAGGACAGTTATAAAATCAAGCCAGGTTCCAGGCAAGAGAAAGAAGGGGCAGTGGGATTATAAAGGGCTAAATTAGGAAGAGTGTGGTGTCAGCAGTTGGGAGTTTCCTAGATCTCTGCCCCAGAGCGTGAAGATGTGCTGCAGCCATGCTGCAAGTTGCATGTTAAAGGCAGCACATGTGCATAACCAAAGTTGAGGCTAACTGCATATTCAGAAGATAGTAAAGTTGCCAATGTATGAGTCTGAATGTGGAACATCCAAGTAAGCGTATTTCAGAGTAGTTTTCCCATCTGGCCGCTGATAAACAGCTGTTACTGGAGACTGGCTGATGAGCCTGAAATACTATGGATCATGTTGGAGTGCATCGTTTCCCCACCATCATCTCAAGTTAAAGTCAGAGGAGTAATTCCAGTGAATTTTATCTTCCCCTTCTGTGACTACTTCATCTCTTCCTGAGAAAAATGTGGAGTTAACCCTTCCCTAAAAGTACAATATTCATAAAAACACACTATTTCTTCCCCACTCAAGCAGGAATAAGTGATTTGTACTCCCAGTTTACTAAGTAAGTTGCTAAACTGTATCAACCAAAGCAGTTCTTTACAGTTGCACAATTCTAACTCTTCACTCTGCTAGGATACCTATTTTTTAATTTAAAAAATCCCCAACCTTACCTTTTTGCAATTAATTTAATCTTTTATTATCCAAAGCAAGCAGTTTGACTACTTGACATTTATTTAATCTATACCTATTAGAATGTGTTGACAGAATATTTCTTTAGAGCTCCTGAAGGTTATCTTGGTCATCGTTTTGTAACTTCAATAAAGCAGAAATAATACTGAAGTTACAGTTGCGTAAATGCCAACTCTAGGAACCAGAAAGCTTCAAGTGGTCTTCTCTGAAAGTCTAAGATTGCAAAACAGCTGCACAACAAAGATGTTCCATTAACTAGATGACATTCTTTTTAAATACTAGAGTACTAGTTTCCTTCCTTTAGTACTCATAACCTATATTCTACCTGCATATCAACAGAGATACCATCATGTTGTGATGGTTTGGGTGTTACCCACCCCCCCCACACTTAAGAAAATCAGCCGGACTCGACTCAGGCGATCTGGAAATTGAAGAATGAAGCTGTATTTACAGCTTAGCACAATATACAAGCAGATATTTACAATATATACAGAAATACACAAGTTAAAAAGTAATACAGAAACACAACAGCCTTCCCAGAAACCAGAGTTCCCAGGAAGGGCTCCAAAGCACCCTTCCATCTTCTCCCCAGCCCTCTACCTTACCCGAGACTTTGCCTTATGTTCAAGGTGAGCTTGGGGGGTTGGCCAGAGGGGTTAGGAAGCAGATGGATTAGTCACACAGATGGCAGGTTAGGTTAGAGAGAAGTCCAGCCCCAAAGACAGAGAGCAAACAACTGCTTTATCTATGTGTTCTTGTTCTTATGCATCTCAGCAAGCCTATGAGTGAAGTAGACATCACCATTGTTTCCTTTTCACAGCCTGTAATCTAATTCTTCTCACCAAAATATCTCAGTTAGGCTCAAACTAGTGCACATGTTGATACACAGAAACTTCTGTCAGGTACAAATAGGACTAGTTGACAATTACTGTACCATTCATTCTTCAGAAGAAACATTTTTGTAGTAAGTATCTGAATCCTCTGTTTTGTCAGGGAATATGGAGATAAATGCAAAGTTCAGAGACACCATCCAATTATTATTAGTGAGAAACTGCTACATGCATATCAGATCAATTCACATGCCTTCCAGAAAAATAGCAGCTCTTTAAAAGTTTTGTTCTGGTGACTGTGGCAATAAATGGCAGTTATGAAAGAACTCAGTTATGTTCTATAAATTATTTTGTGGTTCAGCCTTAAAAACCCCATTTTGACTACTTACCCTCTTTTCATGCTCCTGTCCTTTAGGTTTTGTTTATTCTGGCAATGGCAGAAAGTTTGTATCAAACAACCTTAGGTGAAACCCAACATTAATTCACTTGTCCATGACCTTTCTACTCACTAGATAAAAAATTCTTCCTGTTGCCCTTTTTGTGGGCAGAATGCCCAGAGACTTTGCTTGAAGCATCTAGGAGCAGTTCCTTACAACTGTTCTATAAGAAAACACCCAGTTTCTGTGCCACCCTGCATCTGTGTCCTTTCTAACAAGTATTCCTGATACCAGTATTTGTCATAACTGGGAAACAAATTTATTTGCTCATTAGGTGTTCCATCACATGGGATAGCTGCCACAGTTCCCTAAGGAAAAAATGTTTCTTGCTGTTAAATTTTTGGCAGTCTTCAGTTACAGTTAAGTAATATAAATGGTATTCTTCTCAATAACAAGGGGAAAATAAAAGACAAATGAGAATAAAATGAAAAAGAAACTGCCCTGTTTCAGTAATGGGACATAGCCAGAAAACAAACAAACAAACTAACTAACTAAATGAACATTTCTCCACACTGATAATGCAGAAGGTTTAGGTGAAGTTAACTAACTGGCAATGTTGGCAGAAGTGGTTAAAATCCCTTCTATGATTGAAAGGCAAACCTGAGGACCGTTACTCATGTTAACAGTTTATATATATATATTTTTTTTTTTTTACACACATATCATAGAATCATAGAATCAACCAGGTTGGAAGAGACCTCCAAGATCATCCAGTCCAACCTAGCACCCAGCCACAGCCAGTCAACTAGACCATGGCACTAAGTGCCTCATCCAGGCTTTGTTTGAACACCTCCAGGGACGGTNAGGAGAAAAATAACCTCCCTTGTCCTACTGGCCACACTGTGCCTGATCCAGGCCAGGATGCCATTGACTCTCTTGGCCACCTGGGCACACTGCTGGCTCATCTTCAGCTACTATCTACCACTACCCCCAGGTCCATTTCTGCCCAGCTGCTCTCAGGCACTCTGTTCCCAGCCTGTAGTGCTGCTTGGGGTTGTTGTAGCCAAAGCATAAAACCCTGCACTTGGCCTTGTTAAATCTCATCCCATTGGCCTCTGCTCAGCCATTTACCCTGTCAAGGTCCCTCTGCAGGGTTCTCCTACTCGCCAACAGATCAACACCTGCTCCTAACGTGGTGTCATCTGCAAACCTACCATGGTACTAAGTGCCTCATCCAGTCCTTTCTTGAACACCTCCAAGGATATACATTTATTTTACCTTGGGCATCTAGTGCTAGTGAAAATAATGGAAGACTGAGCTTTTCAGCCCTAATCTTTTAAAGTATGCATTTGGTCAAATTAATTTAGACTGCATTTGATCTTTTACTTAAGGCTTTATTTGCAGACTCTGTAAGCTATGGTGTGAGCAGTAAGTACCTCTTCAGACACACAGGAAGGAGCTCAGAATTTTACGCTAGCAGCTCCTTGGTCTGATTTTGGTAAAACTATTCATAAATGGATTTCCTGATCATAAAGCAGTTAGCTACTCTCCGTGGAAAGTAGAGAATATCTCTGTCTTCTGTACTTTATTTATCTTAATTTCTGAATTTACAAATGTGAAATAAACTACATTTGAAGAAGTTACTTCTGTGTTTTTCAAAGCAATTTTGTTTTTCTTTTCTTTTCTTGTGCTCATGTCACACTTCAGTGATAATTTTGCTGGGCATGTGCACAAGAATATTCTTTTCCTCCCTAATGGAAACCATACGAATATCCTCAGAACTTACCCACTTCACAAATACTGTTACTCTTTAGTTTATGGAATTATTCAGATTGTGTAAGAGATTTCTGAGTAACTAATTTGCATTATGAAAAAGAGAAGTGCTTTAGAATTGTCACAGAGACATTTAAGTGTAAGTCAACAGAGCAGCTCTAATGCATTTATTCAAATTTCATATCAATTTGATACTGCAGAGTAGTACAGCCCTGCCAGCAATAGTTACCACGAAACACTTACATATAAAATCTCCTGGAAAAGTAAAGTGCTCTCTTTTTCAGGTGGGTGGGTTTGGAAATTAAACTGGAAGTCAAAGCTATTGGTTTAGGTGGGCTGCCACCAAGTATGTCACTTGTGCTTGGTTCAGATACAGGCTTATTTAAAAAATGTAAAAAATTAGTGGTTTGTGGTCAGACTTTCCTCCTCTTCAAACAGCAGCTCTTATTTTTGGAATTTTCTGTGGCTCTGCGTAAGTACAAAAGGCACCAGCACAACCCATAAGCACTTAGGGATTCTGCTTCTTTGGTAGACCCCAACCCGTTCATAATTAGCGTTGGGAACTGCTTTAATAATGCAAGCAGAAATGCGCATAAAACATGAGTGTCTTTTAAAGAGCTGGATCTTCTGCCTAAGAGGATAGACTCATCTTGGTTTTCATCCTCATATCTTACTTAATAGTTACTTACATTACAGCAGATAATGGACAGCTGCCATTTCCTGGATACCAAGTGAAAACTTAAGAGAAGTGAGGGTAGAAGTAGCCCTGCAGAGGGACCTTGCCAGGCTGGATGGGTGGGCAGAGGCCAATGGGATGAGATTTAACTAGGCCAAGTGCAGGGTTCTACACTTTGGCCACAACAACCCCAAGCAGCACTACAGGCTGGGGACAGAGTGGCTGGGAGCAGCCAGGCAGAAGGGACTTGGAGGTGGTGGTAGATAGTAGTTGAACATGAGCCAGCAGTGTGCCCAGGTGGCCAAGAGAGCCAGTGGCATCCTGGCCTGGATCAGGAACAGTTTGGCCAGTAGGACAAGGGAAGTTATTCTTCCCCTGTACTCAGCACTGGTCAGGCCACACCTTGAATACTGTGTCCAGTTCTGGGCTTCTCAATTCAATAGAGATGTTGAGGTACTGGAGCATGTCCAGAGAAGGGCAACAAAGCTGGTGAGAGGCCTGGAACACAGCCCTGTGAGGAGAGGCTGAGGGAGCTGGGGTTGTTTAGCCTGGAGGAGGCTCAGGGGTGACCTCATTGCTGTCTACAACTCCCTGAAGGGAGGCTGTAGCCAGGTGGGGGTTGGTCTCTTCTGCCAAGCAACCAGCAATAGAACAAGGGGACACAGCCTCAAGTTGTGGAGGGAGATGTATTGGCTGAATGTTAGGAGGAAGTTATTGCCAGAGAGAATGATTTGCCATTGGAATGGGCTGCCCAGGGAGGTGGTGGCGTCACCGTCCCTGGAGGTGTTCAAGCAAAGCCTGGATGAGGCACTCAGTGCCATGGTCTAGTTGATTGGCTATGGCTGGGTGCTAGGTTAGACTGGATGATCTTGGAGGTCTCTTCCAACCTGGCTGATTCTATGATAAATAGTATTGCTGTTGCTTTTCATTTCTACTGGTCTTTCGTTACCTTCTTAGAGCTCTTTGTTGTGTTTTCCTTTTCCACATTTCACTTTTTCTTTTGCATTACACTTTTACCAAAACTCACAATAGATAATTTTTATAGTCTCACAGCTCATCACTGGTGCATCACCTACAACAAGCCGTGCTTCCTTAGTAGAGCTTGCAGTGAAAATGCTTGTGTTTAGAATTACCATAGTCATGGCAATGGTGCTGGTGGCAGTGAGAAGTCTGATGTTGGTCATCCCTCCAAAAACTACTCTCCTGATCCCACCCTTGGCTTTCATTTGGAAACACTATCACTGTGAGGCCCACAGCCTGTGTTTTCTTGTTGTGAGGGGTTTTTAATTTAAAATGAAAGCTTGAATTCTGCAGGATCTGAATATACTACATGGAACTCACATGCATCAGGCAGATCACTAAACAGAGTAATCTGGCTGAACATCTCGTAGCTTTGGCTCAAACTTGGCAAATCCTGACCTTTGGTATAGAAAGAACCAGATAATTGCTTGGTTATATATAGATAGAGGCTGTAAAACTGTGTAAGTTGTTAATACTTTAAACCCAAAGAAACACAACATGAGAACTTAAGTGATTTTTATTTCTCACACAAAACCAACAGAAGGATTTTTGTTCAAGTGGTGCCATTTTCATACTATACACAGAATTTATTCTATACAGTTTTAAATACTTTAATAACAGTCTGTACTAAAGCTGCATAGGTAAAACTACGTAAGACAGACTGCAGCATACAGCAAATGATTAAGTCCACATCTTTCTCTTTGATGTCCAGTATTTAAATCCATTTGCTGAAGAGAAGCATTAAGTGCTGCATCTAGCATCAATGATGAACTGGTGAATACATGAAAAGCTATTATGGACTACAGATGAATGTACAACGTTACAGAGTAAAAAAAGAAATAAAACCTCATATAGTAGTAGAAAATATTAATATTAAATCCTGCTTTAAAAACAGTAGTTGACTAATTCATATGCATGAAGTCCCTAAATAACACCCAAATTGATGTCTCTGCAGTTGTTATGTCTTAAGTATATTCAAAAATTCTCCCTCCTTTTTCACAAAACACTCTTTCAGTTTTGTCGCGGTTTGAACATTCATCATCTTTTGCAGCATCGCAGACCATTTGGTAGACATAACAACTGAACCTCCTGTTAGGCTTCTGTTCTATATGTAATACTAGGTCTTTGTCAAAGTAAACTTCATGACTGTAAGTCTGAAATGAGAAAAACAAAAAAGTCTGATTGCAGTCTCCCTTTCCACAACTTGCTAATACCCATACCATTTTCCTTAGGGAAATAAAACCATTTAATATTGGTGACCTCCATGATCAGACAGAAATTTTGTGTAGATACACAGACTGTGTAAAGGACAGACTTTTAAAACTGCTGAGAGGTTTCCCATATGCCTATTTCAGGAATCTAAGTGCAATTAAGAACATCTGATTTAAGATCCTATATAGCCTATGCAGTCGATTCTAAAAGAGCTGCCAAAAGGTGCTGAATGTTTCAGATCATCTAAGTTGGATGCCCACCTAAACTTGAACCATATGAACAGCCCATTCCATCTCTCCAAATACATGCAGTGAGGTTCATGCTAATTCTATGCAGGAGTTGTTCAAGTTAAGCTAGTGAGACTATTTACAAGTTGTAAAGTTAAGCTGATGTAACTAGTCAGAGATTATCAAGTTCATTAATACTTCAGAAATATCTAAGGGCAACCCCTCCCCCAGCCAAAAACCCAAATAAGTCAACCAACAACAAAAAAATAATCTAAATTTCAAATCGTGGAGATTTTCAGGTAAATGAACTATTGTCTGATGGAATACTTAAAATATTTGAGTTACAGTAGGTAAATGGGTATGGGGAAGTGTTAGTGTAAACAAAAGTCAGGAGTTCTCACCACATCCCAGGACTCCAGTAACGGAATACTCTTAAGCAGAAGCCCATATTCATTACAATGAATGTCAAAGTGAGCTCTTCCATCAGCTCCTATTTGAGTAACTGCCACAGTGGATAAGAAATCCAATTCATCTTCATAATCCACAATTTTGAATGTCTTATGAAAAACAAAACAGGTTCACATATCAAACAAATTCACATGCCCCTCTTCCTAAACTTTCTTTTCTTTCAGGTAAAAAAGCAAAACAATAAAAAACTGTAGTTCTAAGTCTTTTCAGCCTGATAACCAACAAGCCTATTTTTCAACACAAGCTGTCCACTGTACTTCAGCCAATTTCCTTAAGACAGAAAAAAGTAATACGCTGAACAATCCTAATGTGCAATAGATGTGTTTCAGAAATATCACATAGAAAATTAAGTACTTCAAAAGTGGCGGAAGAAACATTTAAACTTCATACTCTCTCTGAAAAAAACATGATCAAGACAGTACAGCTTGAAACCATTACTGGTTTTAAGGGGATGGGTATGTTATGGCAGTTCCATTCACACAAACACCTGTATGCTCTGTTCAGATCTCTCCCTCACTCCAGAGAGTAAGTGACAGTGGAGAACTGAGACCAAACAGTGAAGACTGTGAGCTGACTTACTTGCCTCTGTCTCACTGGCATGAGCCGGGTCACATACTCTTTTAAGTTCAAGCCAGTCTTTTTCTTCCATGATGGAAAAGTATCTAAAATATCTATTGGAATCACAAATCAAGTGTAGCAGCAATGGGTTAAAAAAAAAAAGGCAAGTCTTTTTTTCTTGTTTTCACAGTGGATAGAAATGAACTGCAGATGTTAAGGGTTTGTCCTGTATTTTTACCATAGTAAAACCCATTTCCTTAGAAAAAAAGAATAGAAATGACTGCCAAAAACTGATGAATTTTAACTGCTGTCCTTATGCAAATCACATCTCCAACTCTAGACAGAGAGCTAAAAAATAATCTTTGTAATCTTTTGAAGATACACAATAGTGGGGTGTTTTCACTCTCAAGAAGCAGTTACTTAAAGTTTTAAATACCTTATTGTAAAGGGTTGACCCTCCGGGGGGGGCAAGGGGGGGATGATCTGAACCTGACCCCAGGTCCTCCAGACTCCTCCCTGGGGTTGTGGTCTGAAGCTGACCCCAGGTGTAGTGGTTAGCCCACTCCCACTTCCTGTCTAGCCCCCCTATAAAAATAGAGCAACTTCCTCTTTCTCTTGCCCTGCCTGCTAGCACCACCCTTGTTCCTGCTGCTGGTCCTGTTTTGCCACGTGGTCATCCCACCATGTGGTGAACATCTTCTGGAGCCCCCATTACAAGAGGGATGTGGAGATGCTGGAGTGTGTCCAGAGAACGGCCACAGGAATGATCAGAGGGCTGTGGCACCTCTCCTATGAGGACAGACTGAAAGAGTTGAGACTGTTCAGTCTGGAGAAGAGGAGGCTCCCAGGTGACCTTACTGTGGACTTACAGTATCTGAAGGAGGCCTACAAAAAAGCTGGGGGGGGCTTTTCAGGATGTCAGGGAGTGACAGGACTAGGGGGAATGGAGTAAAGCTGGAAATGGGTAGGTTCAAGCTGGATGTGAGGAGGAAGTTGTTCAGCATGAGAGTGGCGAGAGCCTGGAATGGGTTGCCCAGGGAGGTGGTTGAGGCCACATTGCTGGAGGTGTTTAAGGCCAGGCTGGATGAGGCTCTGGCCAGCCTGCTCTAGGACAGGGTGTCTCTGCCCATGGCAGTGGGATTAGAAGTAGATGATCCTTGTCTCTTCCAACCCTGACTGGTTCTATGATCTCATCTTCCTAAAAATCTACCGCCATTCATTGCCATCAATCTGGTTGTAAATATGTATTTTGGTATCTTGTTTTCCCTTCCCTATACCTCTTTGTAACTCCTCTACCTTACATACCTTTTATTTATTGTTGAAGGTTTTTTTCTTTTAACTTCCAAACTGAAGCAAGACTATTTGGGTGTGGTGTTTTACCCTCTTCCTACCTTTTCTTTCCAAAAGGTGGGGAGAGGGGAAGGCATTCTATTACAATATTGGTTCTGTTAGCTATATCTTGAGTCTCTAGGAAATTTAAACTAGAACCAAGACACTTATCCTGCAAACTAATCAGAGTAACTGGGAGACAAAAACAGAGAAATTAAAGACTAGAGGAAACTAAAGCAGATTTTAGAAGTATGTTTTTTTGATACTTATAAAGCATTTTATGAAATAAAGGACATAGTTGAATGGAGAGAACAGTAATGGCTTGTCACATTAACATCTCATTTCTGTGCCAAGGAAATATCATGGGGCAGAAGATCAGCTCTTAAAAGACTACCCAAATCAAATATATCAACCAAGGAGAAAAGACAGACAGAGTAAATGAATTGGAAGACAAAGTCAGCCACAGAAGAGGAAGAAATAGCTCAAAGAGTAACACAGCTAATTGCTACAGCCACCACACGAAAAAAAAGAAAGACTTCTGGCTATCTGAACATCTTAATCCATGAACTGCTCTTCCTCAACTACATCAGTTACCTCTTGTTCTGGGTCATCATCCAGCAAGTTGAAACGCTTTTTCACCACGCGACCAGAAGCTGTTACAGTAACAGTGTTGTTCACCTTTGGAGAAAAAGGAAAAAAAGGTACTGTAGTCTTTAGAGCATTTTAGTTTCCTCCTATCTATCTGACAATATTTATGGGATGTCTTTTGCTTTCTGACCTTGCTTTAATACCTGACCATATTTTACTCATTAGCTACACATGGTCTTAGGGCTGCTGTCTCTTCTTTATGAGGGTTCATAAACTCAGGGTCTTTAGATGAGATATTGATGTTTATTCATATTCAGTCCTGTAGGAGTGGCAAAGGTTCTCTGCCACCATAATTAGAACAGAATTGACCACATCCAAAACAATGGAATGAGAATTAACAGCCAAGTCATCACTAATGATTAGTGATGATTAGTCATCATTAACTTGTTTCTTACGCTCTTACTTCCAGAAGATGCATCTTAAAATTGCTGCAGCTGTTTTCACTGAACTTTCCACAGAATCATAGAATCACTTGTTAAAAGAGACCTTTCCATCAAGTCCAACCACTAAACCATGTCACTCAGCACCACACCTACAAGTCCTTTACATCACTCAGGGGATGGTGACTACCCTAGTCCTGCAGGCTGTGCTATCTCTGTTACAAGCCAGGATCCTCTTGACCACCTCAGCTATTGAGGCCCACTGCTGGTTTATACTAAGCCAGTTGTTGATGAGCACCCAGGTCCTTTTCTGCTAGGCAGCTTTCCAGCCACTCTGCCCCAGGTCTGCATGGGCTTGTTGTGACCCAGGTGCAGGATATGGCACTTGGCTGCTTTGAGCCTCTTATAGCTGACCTCAGCTCATCAGTTCAGCCCGAGTCCCTCTGTAGAGTATTCCTACCCTCAAGCAGAACATTCAAAACTGGGGTATTAGTGTCTTAATAATCAAGTCAAACGGAAAAGGCATGGCATAGATGGAAGAGAGAGCAGCCAGGAAGAAAGGAACCTGGGGTTACTGGTAGATAGTAGCTGAACATGAGCCAGCAGTGTGCCCAAGTGGCCAAGAAAGCCAGTGGCATCCTGGCCTGGATCAGGAACAATGTGGCCAGTGGACAAAGGAGGTTATTCTGCCCCTTACTCAGCACCTTGAGTCCTGTGTCCAGTTCTGGGCTCATCAATTCAAGAGAGATGTTGAGATGCTGGAACGTGTCCAGAGAAGGGCGACAAAGCTGGTGAGGGGCCTGGAACACAGCCCTGTGAGGAGAGGCTGAGCGAGCTGGGGCTGTTTAGCCTGGAGAAGAGGAGGCTTGGGGGTAACCTCATTGCTGTCTACAGCTACTTGAAGGGAGGCTGTAGCCAGGTGGGTGTTGGTCTCTTCTGCCAGGCAACCAGCAACAGAACAAGGGAACACAGTCTCAAATTGTACTGGGGGAGGTCTAGGCTGAATGTTAGGAGGAAGTTGTTGGCAGAGAGAGTGACTGGCACTGGAATGGGCTGCCCAGGGAGGTGGTGGAATCACTGTCCCTAGAGGTGTTCAAGAAAAGCCTGCATGAGGCACTTAGTGCCATGGTTTAGTTGACTGGATAGGGCTGGGTTATAGGTTAGACTGGATGATTCTTGGAGGGCTCTTCCAATCTGGCTGATTCTATGAATTAGAACTCCCATTTACTTGCTCTAACCACAGCAAAAGTCACCTAAGCAAACCCTTAAAGAAAGAAACTGTATGTCAAGTCATTAGATGACAAAGCTCATCCCTTCTAAATTCAATGAAAATTTTATTCCTGAGTGATTGTGGATTATTGATACACAAACATTTCTGTTGCAGAAGCTTCAAAATTAGTATTGCTGATTTCAGGGGCTTCACTATATTCTGAAATTATAGACACTTGCTTTTATGCAAGACATAACTTCAAAAAACTGCTCTTCCAGGTCCTGCCAAAAATATTTCTTCAAGGGCGTGATCTTTAATTTCTTTGGCATTTGTCTTTGCAATTTTCTATCACAAAAGCCTCCATGAAACAACCAAGGTGATTTAACAGCACACTTCTATCATAAGGTTTAGATCATTCCCTCATCACTTCATCCTTTCTCCATCCTTCTGACATACTGATGATTCCAGTTTTGCTCTGTTCCACTTTAGCTCTCCAAGAAAGTATATGAGAAGAACTAAGGGTTCTGGGTTATTATTCTGTTACTTTAGTGCACTGATTTGATTCTGATTTGGTCAGATGAGTGCCAGATCTGTCACAAGGGAGTGACAAATGTGCACGGCCAGGAAAACAAACAGACTTTTGGAAGATAAGTATATTCTTTATTGTCTTACAAACACCTTTAAGTTATGAGCGACTTAAAACCTTTTTAGCATTTGTATGATCAACTTACCTTAACACCAGAGATGCACACACTTATCACTTGGTGGCACCTTCTTTTGAAGGAAGTCTATCACCATCTTATAAGTATTGCTTTGTATCAGGGATACATAGTTACACTGCACATCATAAAGACTGCTGAAATCCAAAGGAAAGACTGGAGGTTTCAGAAAGCTATCATGAAAGCATAACTGTTTTCAACATTGTTTTCATACAGCTCATAATCCAATGGAAACATGGAATATCCTTATATAAACTCTGAATTAAGCCCATAAACCAGCACTTGCTCATATACAGAAAACACCTGAAAATTGCCTACAGTCACATACTGTGATCTCATAGTAAACTCACACAGTTTTCTCTGTTGGCCACTATTGTAAACTCTTCTGCAACCTCCATTTGTTCTTTATTACTTTTGACTTCCTTGAGCTTCAACACTCTACAAAACAAACAGAAATTAGAAAGTCTCAATCATGTATTCAAATCCACCTACTGCAACACTTCTCTATTTACAATTTGTGCTAGTTTGAAGCTAGCTAGAATGTTCTGGTGAGAAAGAACTAGATTACAGGCTGTGAAAGACAAACAAGGGTGATGTCTACTTCACTCACAGGCTTGCTGAGAGGTATAAGAACAAGAATCCAAACATAGATAAGGCACTTCTGCTTGGGAGCTCTGAGATGAATTTCTCTCTCTAGCCTCTCTGATTAATCCACTTTGCTTCCTATACCCTCTGGCTGAATCTCCATTCTTCCTTGGGACTGGGGGAAGGTTGAGAGGGGTGGGAGAAGGTGGAAGGGCAGTTGGGATCCCCTCCTGGGGACTCAGGTTTCTGGGAAGGGAGCTGTGTTTCTGTTATTACCTTTTTCCTTGTATATTTCTGTATACAAGTGTATATACTGTAAATATCTGCTTGTATATTGTGCTAAGCTGTAAATATAAGCTTCATTCAAATTTCCAAAGCTGGCTGAGTCTAGTCTGGGTGATTTCCAAAGTGGGGGTGGGTAACACCCAAACCACCACACAATTTTAAAACATCAGCTATATTAAAACATCAGGAATAATTCAAATTGAAGGAAATGATTTTTGTAATTTATGATTCTATGAAAATGTAGTCCTTGAACACTTCTTGTATCAAAATCTAGTGTTGCCTGACAGGGATCACATTCATCACATAGAAATTTGAAGTTCTGGTGCACATATCTTCTGTTTCTGACAAATTAATACATTTCACAGAGTCTACAGCTTGGTGAGTGCTTTGTCCTGCAAACTGTCCAAATACTGCATTTATGCAATCATGCAACTTCTTCTCTTAATGACAGTAAAATTTGAGGGGAAAAAAGACTCGTACTTTATCAAATTTGGTCCCACATGGATTATTCTGCCTGACATATCTGGATGGAAATATATCCAGTCAGGTTCCAGTGAACAGCATTTCATCTCCTGTATGCCATTTTTTGCCTGAAGAAGGAAGAAAAAGCTTGAAATACTATTTGAAAGTCTCACATGTGCATTTAAAGAAGAAACACAGAGCTCCACTCTACCTTTGAAGGTGTTTAAGTATTGCTCATAATCATAACCAGAAAGAATAGCAGTAGAACTACAACAATAATAAGCAGTTTCAATTCTTAAGGTACTACTACTACAGAGTTCAAATTCTCAAGATAGTCCATGGAACAGTTTCTTTTGATATGCAGAAAGGAATGACCTTGTACCACAGCTATACATGGTTCTACCTCTTCTGAAACTAAGCAAAGCAAGAATTTAGCCTACACTCTGCAAAAATTTCAGGAATTCCAGCAATCTGTAAAAGATAACGAGGTGTGTGAAGACACAAGAAAAGCACTGGCATGTAATATGACTTGAGTTTGCAATCTCAGACTTAGCTTCTTTTGTGCAAGTACTTGTGGAGCGTGTAAGTTTAGGAGAACTTTTTACTGCAGCTACAAGCTAGTCAAAATCTTGAGATTCTGTCTGTGGCTTCTTGTTGTTAACATTTTAGGAGACCTTGGTCATTAAATTTTTCAAATGTGTGAGCCCATATAGGGAAAAACAAGGTAAGAAAGGGCAGCACAAGTCCCTTTGAATCAAAATTGATCTTTGGCTATGGTTATGAAAGGTTGTTTTGAAAATACCAGATAGGAATGGGATCAGGCTCATAAAAGAGAAGAGGATGTTTAGAAGTGAGAAGTTTTTTAGTGAAGAACTCTGAACTAACAGGCCTACAAACTGCCTGTATTACAGAAGTGTCTCCAGGTCAAATCCAGATCCAAATTAAAAGCTGAGATGAAGAGCTCACACAAAAGATTATATGATGAATAGTAGTACATAAATAGAAATAATTAGGAATACTGAGCAATAAAATCTTTCCAGGGAGAGAAGGATTAAACTGAATATTAAATGCTTTCCAAGGAGTGAGAATGTACAAATCAGGGATAAACTATAAACATTAAGGAAACTTATTTTGCAGTTTTTTAAAACTTAAAAAGCTACTTTATTCATGCCATTTGGTAGGCTGACTAATCAGAAGTACATTAAGATATTAGAGTGCATGGAGTTAGGTAATGAGATTCTGCTTGAGCCTTAACCTTTAAGGTGGGAATACATTACTGTGCAGCACTGAGAGTGCCACTTATATTGGAATGAGGATATATCAGAAGCAGTTCTAATTCAGAAGAACACAGACTCCACTGACAGCAGATTTAACACTGTAGGGTTATCTCTGTGAGGGGACCACACTGCAAAACAGAAGGATTGTTACCTCAAGCACTACTCAGAAGCGATAAAGACAAATGTGTTAAACATGCATTTCAGAGAGGCTGCTAACCGAATATATTACCAAAGCATTGTCTTTCAGAGAACAAATATGGAAGATTCCTTTATGTTTTTTCTTGTTAGGTGTGATGATGTAATGCCAAGGGTAACCTCCAATTTGAAATGCATTCTCCAGAGAAGATGCTTCAAAGAGCAAAGGTGGAGTATCTGCAAATATCCGGTAACATTAACACCATTAGTAGCAGAACAATCATAATTCCATTGGTCCTTACAATCCTAGATTACAATAGAGCTATTCATTCTTCAGAACTTTTGAGAACTGGTACAAAAATATTGTCTATGATAATTTTCTAGTACTAGCTATGCTACTTGTCCTAGTGTCCAGGCACACATATGCAATTCCCCGTGGAAGATTACTGCCTTCTCAGATCTCCATGCTGAACTGCTCTTCTGATACTTTCAACTTACTTCAAATGAGCTAGATAAGCACAGGGACAGCAAACAACTGAAATTAATCCAGCTGATCTGAATGAGAGGGGATGTACACACAAACAGACCAAAAAGCACATCAAAAAGGTTGTTATTCTTGTGGGGAAAATAGTGATAAATAGTTGGAAATGAGCTAACAGGAGGAATTTCAAATAACAAAATTAAGTGCACAAAGATGCTCAAATCCAAATATTCCTTTTATGCAATATAGCAAAATAGTGTGGACCATAATGAATGTAATCTGTAGCTGACTTCATAAAAATAAATAAAAATCTAGGATGTTTTTGTCATCAGTGGCAAAAAGTAGTAGTTTTCCCTTCAAGCTGAAACACTGTTAGAAAAACAGAGTTCTTAGCTGGACTCTGGTGTCCCAAAGTCTCATCCAAATCTTGAGTTATTCTTGTCCTGATCCAGATCCAGGTCTTAGCCAATGGGACTAAGCTGTCACATGACATCAGAAATTATGATTACATAGTACTTCTCTTCTTTATTTGTGTTTACAACAACTTAGCCGTTTAGACTGCAATCTATTAGGTCAACGCCCATGGAAATGAAATCTTTCCAAAGCTAGAAGGCAGCTCTCTTCTAGACTAACATAGGAAATGGGAGGTTCTGCACAAAACTTAACAAAGTACAGATTATAAAAGCCAAGGCATTTGCTGTAAATGTAGGGAATGTCAAAGATGGAATCATAAGCAGAGGATCTACTGATACTAAAATCTCTGAGAAAATTGAGCCAAGAAAATCTGTTAAAATTTTAGCCTATCAATTTTTTACATAAAGCATACATAGCTAATCTGGTAAATGGACTTAAAAAGAGTTAAATGCCTAAATACATAAACCCTAAATAATACAGGCTGCTGATAAAATAGGCCTTTCTTTTTATGTTCATTTGGCAAAAATTTGCAAGACCAGCAAGAGTCACCCCGTTGCATCAACTCCCTTTCCTGCTACGTGTCATGTGCTCCTGTTGCTTAAGACTTCCTGTTCTCTTTGCTTCTAAGTCTTTTCTCTAGCACTGTTGGTTTTAAATGTCTAACTGATCTTTTCTGTTCACTTAGCTCTCCAGCCTTCAGCACTAATAAGTATTTTTACTAAATGTAGTAAGTAAAAATTCAAAAATCAAATCTCAAGAAAGTATCCTCCAGTTTCTCTCCTCATCAGTCAAGAGTGGTACATTACGTGGTAAGTACATGGTATCCTGAAGTTTAGATTGTTATACAGTTCCCCTTGTGTACCTGACACACCATAAAGCTGGCACTGTACTAACTGCTATCACTTCAGGCAATTCCTATAGGAAAACTAGGACTAAATAAACACGAAAAATCACAGAGTTAGATTATAGTAAATACAGGCTTAAATGCTGTTAAAATCTCACTCATTGAACAGTCAGTCATCTGCTTCTTAAAAGAAAACAGCTCAAAACCCACAGGAATGCAGCTATCTGCAAAGAGCAGCCATGGCAAATGTCTGACAGGAGTTCCAAACTTCCAAACCACAAATTCTTGAATATGATTCAAGATGAAAAATGTTCTCTCCAGTACACTGGTTCTGAATCTCAGAACTACAATGATGTATGACATGCAAACAAATCTGGTCTCTGGTACAGGCTTCCTATTAAAGCTCCCACAGCATGTTTTCCACAGGGCCCCTACTATTAAGTTGTAGTTTTGCAGATTGACACAGTGAGGAAAACAAAGAGAAATTTCCCTGTGCAGAACCTGAGATGTCAGTTATAGGAGCCTATCACTTCATTTTGATAAAACATTGCGTTAGAACTGACCTCATTCACTATATAAGTCTGTATTTTATCTTTGGGCATCTCCTTCATTTATGTAAACTTGGTTTAGTTTGCCAGTTATTATCTAACACTGTCTGCAAACTTAAAGCTCAAAAGCATTTTTTTATGTGAACAGTAAAATTTATTCATTTCATACAAAAACATTCAAAAGAAAAGGAACTGAAGCATGCATTATTTGATATTGGTGAAACATATTTCCTTTTTTCTCTTTTCAATGCCTCAAGCATGAACTTGTGAGAATGTATTCTTAAAGTTAAAAAGAAAAAAAAAAAATCAAAGACAGCCTCAGGCTTTGGTCATTCATTAAGATGCTCAGCAGCAAATGCATCAACAGAAACTAGTGTTTGGTTTCAGAAAAAATAAAGATATTACATGAAGCAGAACATTCTTAAGTTAATGATTTCAGGCTAAGAATTATTTTTAATAGGTATTTTTTTTCTTCCTCAGGAATTAATTTTATTGAAACAGGCACATTTCTGACAACTTGGAATTATCAAAATGCAATTTGGAGAAACTATTCAGTTTCTCTGAATTCCCTCTACCAGTTAGATTAAATATTCTCACCTCTTTTGCTTACGTGTCATATACTGTTTCTGAATTGTTAGTAACAGCTGCCCTAGCCCTTCCTCTTTCCCAAGAGCAGTTCTGTCTCAGAAATAAGGGGTTTCCACTTCATGCATTGCTTATAAAGTAGTTCAAATAGCTTAGTTGCTGTACTAGTTCTCTAGGTAAATCCTGTGTAAGTATTTGTGAACCAAAGCACATTTTTACTGTAAAGTAAACCCAGAAATAATACAGCTACAGCACAATATGAATACAGTAGCTTTTAAGGTTTTCTTGGTGTAAAATAAGTCATAATTAATCCATAAAAAGCAACCAGCCAAGATAATACAAAGATCATAAATACCTGTTATTTTAATGTTACGTGGAAGACCAAACGGATACTTTCCTACGACTCCTGCTTGACCATTCCAGTTGAATTCATGTCCCAAATCAAATGGCTGTTCCATGAACTAAAATGACATGGGGGAAAAATAGCTTTATTGATGCTTATTTACTTGCATTATAGGCTGAAAGTTAGGAGGAAATTCTTCCCAGAGAGAGTGATTTGCCATTGGAATGGGCTGCCCAGGGAGGTGGTGGAGTCCGCCATCCCTGAAGGCGTTCAAGAAAAGACTGGAGGAGGCACTTAGTGCCATGGTCTAGTTGATTGGATGGGGCTGGGTGATAGGTTGGACTGAATGATCTTGGGAGATGTCTTCCAACCCGGTTGATTGTATGATTCTATGTTCCTACTGCTGCCTTTATCTTGTTAGGTACTGTCTGAAGTGTCATTTTTCACATCTGATTTTTGATTGGAAGAACAGAAACTCAAAGAACTGCGGTTCTCTATCAGAGTAGTTTTCAGTGCTCATCAGTGTTTTGCCTTAACACTCACCTCTAACTACAGACTAGGTGTGTGAAGTAGAGCACACATTTACATAGCTCCTCCCTGAATGCACTGAAGTGCCTGCCTGACCCTCTATGTTTTCCTTCCTCTAACTGGTTTGGGTAGAATTTTCCACAGGTGTACCTGTTTGCATCTTCCAACTGTAAACAGATTTAGGCAAGAACTCTATCCTTTGACACATCTGTGTGTACCTATGTGGCATTTATGACTTGTTGCACCAAAACAACATGGAATGTGTGAAAAAGTTGGTTTTTTTGCATTACCTGTTCCAAGATGGCATGGAAGTTATAGAGCCTAACCAGACCCATGCTATACATTACAATCAAGATTCCATTAGATACAGCAACATCTGTCACACTATTACCAAATATCTGGAAAAAAAAAAAAGGAAATGAAAAATACTCCTTTAGAGAAGAAATAATTGAGAGGTAATGTGAAATACTGATATTGTGTCTTTAATTTTGCAGTGCTTTGATTTTTATTCTGACCAAATCCTATGACCAGTGATTTGATTCCTGAAGTTTTCTGTACTACTTCGCACTGCAAGAACACCTGAGGTTAGGTAAGTCATATTCTACAAGCAGATTTATTCTCTAGCTGAGTCTCAGTCTATCAGGATATTCTGTTACCCAGTTATTATCATACTTAAAATATATTACCAAGCATCCTAAAGGAATGTTAGCTAAGCTCACAACTCAATGTAGAAGAACTGATTTCAGATGTTCTGTTCTTCCTTCATCACCAGAGTAAGAAACTAGTCTAATCATGGCTCTGTAATGGAGTACAGCTGTACTGAAATTGTATTATCCATCTGTCACAGAATACAGAACTCACTCTAAATCCAAATTATGTAGTAGCCACTTGTGCCACTGTTTAACACATATCACTGAGAAAAAAAAAAATCAACAAACTAATGAATAGCATGTTAAGTTTAGAGATGCTTGGAAATGTCGAGTTTTCACTTCTTCAGTCTGAATCACTATGTGAAAAAGCAATTACAATAGGGTGGATGAAAAACCAGACATGAGCTGGAAATGTGTTTGCAGCCTAGAAGGCAAATCATGTCCTGGGCTGCACCAGCCGAAGTGTAGCCAGCAGGTCTAGAGAGGTGATTCTGCTCCTCTACTCTGCTCTGGTGAGACTTCCTCTGGAGTACTGCATCTATTTCTGAAGGCCTCAGCACAAGAAGAACAAAAGCCTGTTGGAGTTGGGTCCAGAGCAGGTCACAAAAATGATCTGAGGTATGGAGCACCTCTCCTGTTAGGATGAGCTGAGGGAGTTGTGGCTGTTCAGCCTGGAGAAAAGAAGGCTACAGAGGGAGATTATTGCAGCCTTTCAGTAAAACAGGCCTGTAAGAAAGATGGGGACAATCTTTTTAGCATGGCCAGTTGCAACAGGACAAGGGATAACGGTTTAAAACTAAAAGATGGGAAATTCAGACAAAATAAAAGACAGAACTGTTTTACAATGAGGGTAGTGAAACACCGGAACAGGTTAATCCACGAGATGCAGGATGTCCCATCTCAGAAAACATTCCAGGTCAGGTTGAACAGGGATTTGAGGAACCTGATCTAGTTAAAGATGTTCCTGCTCACTGCAGAGGCAGGTTGGACTAGATGACCTATAAAGATTCCTTCCAACCTAAAGCATTCTATGATTCTACTCATCTATGCCAGGCTTAGCATGGCATTCACTATTTCCTCTGCTCTGCTGTGTGTATTCTCAAATCTCAAATTCTGCCCTGTGATTATTCCTAGCTGTCACAATTATACTGTGGCAAATACTCAGTGCAGGCCCAACTGAAGTACTTTTTCAGGTGTTTCGCCTGCTATGAGTATGACAAACCTGGCATGCCATTCCTAACTAGACTGAGAATACATTTGATACCAGTAATAGTTTTTTCTAGTCCTAAATACTAATTTTGAACAGAACAATTCACAATAGCCCACAACTTTAATGATCCTAAATGAAACATGTTTAACCTCACTCCTTCACTTGTCAGCTCAATCTCAATTACAGCCTCAATCCAACCCAGCGCCAGCTAAAATCCACTAATAGTTCTCAACCCCAAATGAGACTGTAGCTCACAGAGTTTGCATGTTTGTACTGTTCCATTTGTAAGTTGCATCCAGAGCTTTCTTGCCTTAAAATAGACACTTTTTTTCACCATAACAGTAAAACTTGCCATCTGGTTTGAGGCTTCTTACTATACACAGGCTAACCTTCAAATCACAAACCGATCTCAGAAAGGTTGTTTGCTTGTGACTGATAAAGCAAGACATATATCTACATTTTGCTGCTCAAAATGTATTATCAGTGATAATACAAGTTTGAAACATCTGTAACTGCGTATAGAATTCATAAGATTATTGCTAGTGGTGGGTCAGAAGCACAATTGTCTTTTTAGAGGTGAAATCTACAAACACTTTGGGATTACCTAATTCTTACTACTGCTAGAGATAAAAGATAAAGTCCTTCTACATGGTGAAGACTAATTGAATAGCAGAATGCATTTTTATTTTCTCTTCTGGTCATCTGAATTAAGAATCCTCTCCTCAACACTCCTATTAGACACAAGAACACTACTACTAACAAAAGTTTCACAGCACTATGCATTTACAAGCTCTAAGTTTGACTTCTGAAATCCTGGGACAATCCTGTGTAAACTACGCCTCTCATGCAACTACACTACAGACCATGACTAACAGAGGAATTAACTCACCTTTTTGTTTATTTCTAGCATTCCAATGAAAGAAAGAGGCAAAACTTGAAATACAGCAAGATAGAACAATACAGACTCTTGGATACCAGCCTGGGAAGGAACAACAATACTGAATATAGTTATTATAGCTGAGGTACTTATAGAAAGTAAGCCATAATAATTGACTACAATAATACAGCATAATATCTCCATCTCTGTAAATTTGTTTTTCATCAGTTTTGCAGGAGAATGACACTGCTTTAACAAACTTACTTGCCGTGCTGCTGCAGGGAGCTTATTCTGAGCTGATTTTACAACCATTACCTCTTGAGGAGTATCCCAGCTCAGATACCTGTTTGTGACGAGAAAGGTCTATCTTGATCATTTCAAAATAATAATTACTTCACAGAAACTATAATCTACTATAACTAAACAAATCTGCATTCAGGCAAATTTTTCAGTATCTGATTTGGAAGGGGTGCCCAAGATGTTTGCTGTTTGCAATAATGCAAACCCCACAGAATCAGGAATGGCTTAATTTGTAGTGAATTGTGATAAACATTTAGAAAGCAGGAACATTTGTTATCTTAATTTTTCTCCTTCACTTTACACAGTACTCAAAGTGTGGCCTGACCAGTGCTGAGTACAGGGGAAGAATAACCTCCCTTGTTCTACTGGCCACACTCTTCCTGATTCAGGCCAGGATGCCATTGGCTCTCTTGGCCACCTGGGCACACTGCTGGCTCATGTTCAGCCTATCTACCAGTACTCCCAGGTGCCTTTCTTCATGGCTGCTCTCCAGCCACTCTGTCCCCAACCTGTAGTGCTGCTTGGGGTTGTTATGGCCTGCACTTGGCCTTGTTAAATCTCATCTTTATGTTTTATGAAGTTTCTTTCACAAGGTCCTCTCCTAGTAGGCTGCTGTTGCAATATTAAAGGCTGTAAAATTGTCAGAGAAAAACCAAGAGCAGCCTAGTTTTTGTGGGGTTTGTGGAACTCAACACCAAATTTGAGACTGTAATACTTAAGCTGGTGACATTCTTCCACAGAAAACAGGAAGAGGAGTCCTGGTAATGTGCTAGGCTAACGAACCTTAAATCAGCCATAGAATAGTACTAAAATAAACAGGATCCTTTCTCCAATAGAGTCCTAATGATTGCTAAACAGACAAAACCTAGTCAAAGTTTAATACCTGAATTTGCAATAGGAATCAGCAAGGTATATTTTTTCCAGTACTTCTCCACTATCAGCAGAAAGACGGAGAAGCCAGTTCCGCACTGTCAAGACTATGAGGGAAGATTTATAGTCTGATGGACTTGGCAGCATTTCTCCCTACATAACAAAAGATTATCAGGAAAAAAAAACTTTGTACAAGGAAGATACATAAGGTTTTGTCATAGCAACAAGAAAGCAACAGTTAACATACATTCCTCCAAAACTAAAGCTGTAAAGCTGCCTACCAACCACATCAGAATCTCTGAAGCTCTTGTCTTGCTAAGTAGTCTACTACATAAACTCTTACCACACTTTTTGCAAGACAGTTACCTCTTCTAGAAAAGATATCTTTTAAAACTTTCTTGCCTAGCAAAAATGAAGTATAACTGTATATCAATCTAACTGATACCAGTCTTGAGGAGATAAAGTACTGCAGAATAAGACATTCAGTGGTAACTCAGCAGTAATTTCACATCACCTTATTTTTAGACATCTCAATGATGGGACTAACATTCCTAAGATCTGTGGACAGTGGATGAAAGAAAAACTCCACAAGGAGGAGGGAGAGCAGAACAGCTTTTGAGCAGAGTTGCTTTGTTGAGTCCTCAGTTTTTTTGCACAACAGTGCTATAGTAATAAATAATCTTACCAATGGGCATTCCAATAATAAAGCATCTTCTATTTTTTCTGACTTAGAACACTTTGGCTTTTGATAAAGTATTCTTGGTTCTTGTGCAATGCTGGAGAAAAATGACAGTCGATCATCAGTCAACTTTACAAACTACTTTCTAGCAACAAGTTATTTCATACAGTTTCATGGCAGGTCAGAAATCTAAACATCTTATTTTTACTTTGTAAATAAAACCTGAAATTGCTCACAAAATAAGGCCTAATGAACATTAGTTTGTGTAACATAATATTTAGAAGCTAACCTTTGCTCTATTTTGGTGTGATGTTGTGGGTTTTCTTGTTTTGATTGTTTTTTTGGTGGGTTTTTTTAGGGGTGGTGCTGTTGTTTGTAAATTACAAAACTAATGGTATCACTTGTACTTAAGTGATATACATCACAATGAACACTTATTTCAGAAACAGACAATCATTCTGGAACCTTCCCCTCAAGCTCTTCCCCTGTTGCCTTTCAGAATAATAAAGGTGCAGCATTATGTACAGGTATTTTGAAAACAAACAAAACAAACCCTAGTGCTAGAATAAAAGCTTCATGCTGTGCAAAACTTTTCTCCTCAGGAGGAGGTTAAGTCAAAAATAAACCTGAAAGGTGTTAGATAGGTTAACTCAGTACTGGAAAGCATTCAATGTAGGAATAAAACATAGCTAAGTAGATTTAGATCTCCACTCCAATGTACATTTAACTCTCAGTGACTCGCACCAATGATTAATTTGTCTTTCATGTACAATATGACTGTCTCAAAACTGTTCTGGCAACAATTTACTCAGCAATGCAGTTTTACAAGTCCCTGATACTTCCCATATAAGGCACAGGCAGGGACAAGGTCTGATGTACCCAGGACATCTCAACCTCTACACCGTCCTGTGCTGCCTCATAAGCTGTGTCTCCACAGCTGATCATGAAACAGAAGAGTTAATCAGATCAGAGAACTGATTGGCAGAATAAACTAAAATCCAACTGTATGCTGGACATCTACATGCACAATGGTTTGCTGCTTTAACACAGAATTCACAGACATGTATCAAGCTCGTTACATAGACTGATTTTGTGACACATTCTTTAGCATGCTGCTAGTTACAGGATCACAAAGAACTACTGTTCGTTTGGGTTTTTAAGTGCAAAATTACAAAATGGTGATAATCTTTCACTCCTATTAAAGTGCTCCGACAGATGAATTTACACACCACCAGGAAGATCACGCTTCCTTTCACCAAAGCAGGTATCATGTTAAGGCACAGTGGCATCTGGGTGTAATTTAGCAAAGATTTATGCACCTGGGTATTTTTGTTTCACAAATAGATTCCAGTCACTTCACAGGAGCTATTTTGACGAGTAAAATTACTGACATATCTAAACCAGAATTACACTCTTAAAATTATAAGCCAGGGTAACTTTAAATTGTTAATTTATTACCTGCTAATACAGCACTGGTAATTGTCTAAGTAAATCCTTCCTCTTTCATAAGCAATAGGAGATGCAGAATGAGTAGTCCAAACATTCTTGAATTTAGTACTTTCCTAAAAGAGACAATGGTTGTAACGGTGATAGTAATGGTGACAGTTCTTGTAACAAGTCTTGCTTTGGGGAAATATTTTATTTTGCTCCTGCACCATAATACCTTACTTTAATTGAATCCTTGCTGTTTAATACATAAAGAAAAATCTCACAAATAGCTATTATGAACAGCATAAGAAATGCCTGCTTTGTCATTAACTTGCATGCATTACAATAGAAACAGGCAACTAATTTAATGACAACTTGTAAAATCAAGGAGAAAA
This sequence comes from Tricholaema leucomelas, assembly GCA_013400475.1. Classification (NCBI taxonomy): domain Eukaryota; kingdom Metazoa; phylum Chordata; class Aves; order Piciformes; family Lybiidae; genus Tricholaema lacrymosa; species Tricholaema leucomelas. The sequence goes on from WAAF01011648.1 coordinate 98,863, forward strand.
TTCTCCAGAGTGTTAACATGTACACAACTCTTTTATATGCAATGAACTGAATTTACTGCACATCTGATTCCGTTCTGCTGCTGGTGTTTCGTGTAAAAGGCAGAAAAACGTGTTGTCTTTTGCAAAAAGTGTCTTAAATGTTAATGGGGTGAACCGCTCAAAGTTTCTTGCCTGCAGTGGAAACATCAGGACCTCTACACCATTAACCAAGGTTTCAGTCATCCCCCTCCCCAAAAAGTCAAAGTGTTACACTGAAACACTTCAGCTGACTTCCACTAAATGTATTTTTAATATAACACAACTGTCAATCCTTCTCCACACATTCACTTCCATGCGCTTCTATCATGCATGAAGAGTGCTAATAGTTGTGATTTAAAAATCAAGTTCACTTTAGTCAGTAATTGGTTTAATTCCTATTTTTCCTATAACACAGATTTCACTGACGCATTTATCTGAGGACCTCTGCTGATCATTTATCCTGAGAACTCCAATCAAATCCAAGTGATGCTCCCTAAAACACTGTGGATTTAATATTGGTATTAATTTAGGATGATATAAAATCTTATCAAAGGCTATTTCTAACACAATTATTAGACTCACACGTGCTTCACAGTTTTTCCACAGCATAGCCCTCTGTGCATTTTTAAAGTCTGAGCCTCATGAAATAAATGTAACCACGCAGAAGTTCAGCCAGCGCCAGAAAGCGTTACCTGACATAATATCTTCCTCAGGAGTCTCAAATTTTTCCTGTGGCTGACACCAGCGTCTCTGGCATAAAAACCGTGGGCCCTGCGGGTAAGGAACCGATAGACGTTGTGATCCCTCGGGACACGGGAGGCAGTTGGGGCGGCTGTCTGCGGGCACATGCCTGGGCCTCGCTGCAAGCTCGCTTATCTCCCCAGCTTCTGCCTGGCCTGGCCCTGTTCGGCCAGGCGAAAGGTGAAGCGGGAAAAAAGATGGGAGCAGTCCTTTACTGACTCCAAAGACGCAAACCGCGACCTTCCGACGGGACCACGGCCGCCGCAGCCGCGCCGTCGTGGGGCGGAGCCAGTACAACAAGCTCCGTAGTGCAAGCACCAACCAGACGGGGTGCGTACTACGTCTCCCTGGCCCTACCGGAGACGAGTTATCGCAAATGCCCAGCGACAGCAAACCTCCGTTGTCCCCGCGGCTCGCTGGGTACTGTAGTTTTCGCGGGCTGCATTCCGCGGCTCTCCAGGACCACATCTCCCAGCATGTCCCGCGGCGGGGACGGACTGCGCTGGGGCGGTCGGGCCGGGTCGCGCTTGAGGTCGCGTGGGTGCTAGCGGGCGGGAACGCGGAGTGTTGCGGCGTTGCCGCGGGTGAAACGCTGCACGGAGGACCACGAGGCAGGAGGACGGTTGCTGCGCGGAGGTTGGTGAAAACCGCCTAAAGTGGCTACGCACTGGTACCCACGGAGCCGGGACTTCCCGCCTCTGGACTCCACTGCCTTAGCCTACGCTGAAGGGAGTGAAGTAAACGCAGGGGACGCTGGCGTTTGGGGCGTGTAAATCGAAGCATTTTACCCGTTCTGGGTGTAAATAAAAGCAAGAAAGTTCCATTAGTGACAGTTCAGTTAAGGAAAAGAGGCAACTTGCATTTCCTGTCAGGATCTTTCTTATGGAGAGGAAAGCCCCCCGGAGCCGGGCGGCGGGGCCAGCGGGGCTCTCCTGGGTGTGAGCACCCACCCAGGCTGGCAACTGCCAGCGGCGGCCGGAGGAGCAGGGTGCTTACGGCATCGCCCGCGGGTGGGCGGGAATGGAACGTACCCGGACTCGGGGGGAGATGTCTGTGTGATTTTAAGGGATTTGTTCAAAACTTTAAAATTCCAGAGCCAACAGCAACTTCTTGAAGTATAAGACACTTCGTTTTTCTATTTTCAGATCTGTGGCCCAAAAGTTATCACTGTCATCAACAGCTACTTGTCAGCAGAGCAGCCGATGTGTGTGGATGAACTGCCAGAGGCCAGGCGCACAAATGGGGTAATGTTTTATGTGTGGAACCTTTACTCTTTGCTGATACTGTGACAAAAGACATATTCCTGTGATTTCTTCTGGTGCTTCACAGTTACTTGGATAAAGTGAGCTGAAAAACCAAACATGATGATAGCAGTTGTTTTCTCCCAAGAGTCCTCAGTGTGATCTGTATGCTGCCTGCTGGATCTGCAACATTGCCAATGATTTCAGAGCCGACAGGGCATGTTGCATCTAAGTAAAGGCCATGTGGACGTCCAGAGGCTTGCAGGGCTGTAAATCAATGAGGTTCTCAAAAGTTAGACGGTAGTAAACTTTGTATTGCTATCTCTGTCCTCAGCATCTTTAACAGTAATGTGGTTTATGTTTAGACAATCTTTTGATTGGTAGCCATTACAGTCGTGTCTTTTTGGTAAAAATAGGATTAAAAACCAGTTTAAGTGATTGAAAGATGTATTTGGAGACTTAGGTGTATGTATATACAGGTAAAATCAACACAGCTTTTTTTTTCCCTGGTTTTTGGTTTGTTTTTTTTCCCCTTCCTACCTGAGCACCAGCCAGCAGAGGGTGCACAGGTTAACTAAGAAACATTATTTCTTAGCTGTGGTTACTGTTGATGGCTTCCTCTTTATGTTGAACTTGTGAATAAATTAATTTAGTAAATCAGTTTCCTGCTGTAGTCTGCTATATAAATATCAGGAAAAGACATGAATTACCTCATGGAAAAGGCAGAAAAATGGGGGGGGAGAAGGGCGGAAAAAGGACTACACAGAATACTTAGGTATTTAAATTCCACATCTGTGCCAGTTTGAAGCAAGCTAGAATGTTTTGGTGAGAAGAACCAAGTTACAGGCTGTGAAATGAAAAACAATCGTGATGTCTACTTCCCTCATAGGCTTGCTGAGGTGTATAAAAACAAAAATCCAAACACAGATAGGGGAGTCTCACTTCTGCTGGGGAACTGGCTGAGCTGCATCTCTAACCTCACCCCTTTCTGCCATTTCTTTGACTAATCCACTTTGCTTCCTAACCCCCTGGCCGAACCTCCATTCTTCCCTGGGACTGGGGTAAGGTTGAGAAGGGTAGGGGGAAGGTGAAGGGGTGGTTGAGAGCCCCTCCTGGGGACTCAGGTTCCTGGGAGGGCTGTTGTGTTTCTGTATTACCTTTTACCTTGTATATTTCTGTATATAACTGTATATACTGTAAATATCTGCTTGTGTATTGTGCTAGCTGTAAATAATAAGCTTCATTCAATTTCCAGAGCCATCTGAGTCTAGTCTGGGTGATTTCCAAAGTGTAGGGGGGGGGGGCAGGTAACACCCAAACCATCACAACATCCTACAAACACCCATTGGTGTGTGAGAAGATTACTTGTCTGTAAAGTTAAACAAATTATACAGTTATTAGCAGGATAGTAGCCTGATGAATTATTTGTGATTTTGCATCATTGCAGTATTCAGTATTTATGAAACTTGTACTAAGAATGACTGGCATCTTTATTTCTGTTCAAATTGTTTTAGTAAGTATTGAGAGTAATGCTTTCTGAGTGTGCTGTTATGAGGTGTCACAAACACAGAACAGCAGAACAATTAAAACTGAATCTATTTACAGTAGCATTTTAAGTACAGAAGCAAAAATTCTGTTCCAAGAATGATTCTGGGATATCACAATATAATTTTAGCTTCAGCTGGAATGAATTCCTTGCAAATTGAAGCATTTTGAGTTCAGTTAAAATACCTTACTGAAGCTTCATTTTCAAGGTAAAATAGTCTTTGGTAGTGAAGGCAGAAAATCTGTATTATAAATAGCAATAATGCACTTTCAGTAAAACACTTGGCCAAAATGTTTTAACATTCCAAGAACTAAAAATGTTTGAATATATGAAATGTCAATAGAATTGCTCCCTTTCTTTAAAACACTGTGATTTTCTTCAGTCAACATTTTTGGACAAGGTTTTGTCAGAATGTTTTATCGCCTGCTTTTGCGAGTGGAAAAAAAGAAACAGGAGCTCAGGCTTGGTTTAATACAGAACATTATATTAGCTGCCTGTAAGAACTGAACTCCACATTTTATCCATACAATTCAAATAAAATGCTTTTGTTGGTTAATGTTCACATTAATGGATTAAAGAATCAGTAACTAATGTGTTTCTGAGATACCAGTTTCTTCCTTCTTGGCCATTCATGTCTCTTTGATCTTGTGCTTGCAAGCTTTCATTAGCCTAAAATTCCCTCAGTACTGCAGGGAAAACTTCCTTTGCATTTTCTTCCAAGAATGTATGTTAACAAGAATTGATGTTGTAGTTCATAGCCTGAATTGAAGAGCACTTTTCTGTAGGAAAATAAAATAAAGGAATAAAAATACAATTCTAAGCCCTGTTGTTTTATAAGATACTGCAAAAATAGTTTATTTAGCGTAATTAATTCTAACAGGAGTATCAAGGTGGACAATAGCTGAGGAACAGTTCTCTATTAATACAAAATTAAATATTTATTTTTTTTTTAATCTCAGGGACTTTTATCTCTCTGCCTGTTCCTTACAGCTGTTTCTCTGCTTTCTTACTTTTAGAAGTGAGTAAAATATAGTAGAATCATAGAATCAACCAGACTGGAAGAGACCTCCAAGATCATACAGACCAACCTGTCACCCAGCCCTGGCCAATCAGCTAGACCATGGCACTAAGTGCCTCAGCCAGGCTTTGCTTGAACACCTCCAGGGATGGCAACTCCACCACCTCCCTGGGCAGCCCATTCCAATGGCAAATCACTCTCTCTGTGAAGAACTTCCTCCTAACATCCAGCCTAGACTTCCCCTGCCACAACTTGAGACTGTGTCCCCTTGTTCTGTTGCTGGTTGCCTGGCAGAAGAGACCAACCCCCACCTGGCTGCAGCCTCCCTTCAGGTAGTTGTAGACAGCAATGAGGTCACTCCTGAGCCGCCTCTTCTCCAGGATAAACAACCCCAGCTCCTTCAGCCTCCCCTCATAGGGTTTGTGTTCCAGGCCTCTCACCAGCTTTGTCGCCCTTCTCTGGACACGTTCCAGTATCTCAACATCTCTCTTNAAGGCTCTCCTACCCTCCAACAGATCAACACCTGCTCCTAGCTTGGTGTCATCTGCAAACTTACTGATGCTGGACTCAATCCCCTCATCCAGATCATCAATAAAGATGTTGAACAGGACTGGGCCCAACACTGATCCTTGGGGAACACCATTAGTGACTGGCTGCCAACTGGATGTGGCACCATTCACCACCGCTCTCTGGGCTCGGTTTGGCCCCAGCAAAGCCTTGAGGACTGAGAGGCTTAGCACCATGGATCTGGTGTCTTGTGCTGTTCTCACTAATCCTGCATGGTCAAAGGAGGCAGGAAGCTTTGACTTCATTGGCCAGAACAATGGTGCTAGTGCCTATTGGCCAGTTCAATATGAAGTATATAAAAGGAGATGATTTAGAAACCACATTTCTGTATTCAGCTTTTCTGCACCTGCCTTGTCTGCATCAGCCATGCTGCCTCTCATCCTTTGCGGCTCGTTAGATGCGGCCACCGTATATGCAGCTCACATCCACCAGCTCAGCAGCATCTTCTTCCTCTGCCTGAAATATTTTGAATTTTACCCTGTGATCATTATCACGAGTTTGAAAGTGTCTTTGATGCAGGACACTTACTCAGGGACCAAAAGAGTCATGAGTACATATGCTGGAGTGAATGCCAAGACTCCGTAAGCATAGTTAGAATTTTTCTTGGGTTTGCATTACAGTTTTCCAAGTTCTGATTGTTTAAACTGTTGAATTCTGTGCAATTGCTTCTCATCAACTGAAAATCCAAAGAATCTGAGGGAATTTCCCCATTTAAAAATATTAATAATAACAATATTCATACTGAAATTAATAATCATTCATAACAATTATTGATTTCCTATACAGTATGTTTTGGTGTGCTATTTAAAAACCAAGATTAGAACAGTTCTTGTCTCCTGTATCTGTAGTTTTTCCTCTGTTGGTGTGACAGCTCGGGGATTGTAATGCCAACATCAATTAGAAATGTATTATTGTAGCTGGCAGTTGATGTGCATCACTTCAGCATGTCTGCCTCCAAAAGCTGTACTGAAGGTGCTTTGTTAGATTGTTTGGGATGGGGTCAGGAGTTATAAGGCTGTTCTCTTAAAGTTACTGAACTGAGGACCTGATCTCTATGTGTCCTAATGACAAAATTATGAAGACAAAAATGCAGTGCTCCACAAGGGAAAACAAATCTTCCATGTCGCTTTTGAATGTGGTTACTATATGCATTATTTGTTTAAATTTTCTATTGGGTAAAGGTAGTCAGGCTGCCACTAAATACAGGCATTTTTAATGTAATTCAGAATCGTTGTAGTATACTTAAAGCTCAAACTTACATTGCTTTAGCAATCATCAGATTTAAGCCTTCCTGACCCTGGCTCCACACAAAGAAATATCTTCTAATTCTTTCAGACCACATTTCTTGCTGTCATGGCTTCGAGGTGTGATCATCTTATCTGCAAAAGAGATTTTGTTCAACAAAGTGAATTAGGGAAACATCCAGGCTTACAGGTTATGCTTTGGAGTTATTTAGATGGTTTTTGAACTTTTAGTAGGCAGAGTGCCCATTCATCTTGTGATCTGTGGATCACTCTGACTCTCAGGGGTGTACATGCATGTCTCCAAGAGTTCCTTCACACTTAGCACTGGATGCAACAGTAAACTCCACTAACTTCACTCTCCATTCACTCTCTTGATGTTTAAGAATTTATCAGCTAAAACTGTGTCATTATCACTCAGAGGATCAGAGTCTTATAAAAAAGCTTCATGTCTGGATTTTACTCATGCAAGATCATCTTAGTCCTCTCACTATAATTCCCATCTGTGCTTTCTCCGTGTTCTTACTGAGATATTTAGAAAGCCAAGAAAAATTATGTGACTAGCTTAGCAGCTGAATCAGTGTATTTTGTCTTGAATATCAGTACTGGCACAGGATATGCAAGATACTGTTGCAGGTCTTTTTATATGATCTAAAATCATAGAATCAGGCGGGTTGGAAGAGACCTCCAAGATCATCCATTCCAACCTAGCACCCAGCCATAGCCAGTCAACTAGACCATGGCACTAAGTGCCTCATCCAGGCTTTGCTTGAACACTTCCAGGGACAGTGACTCCACCACTTCCCTGGGCAGCCCATTCCAATGTCAATCACTCTTTCTGGGAAGAACTTCCTCCTAACATCAGCCTATACCTCCCCTGGCACAACTTGAGACTGTGTCCCCTTGTTCTGTTGCTGATTGCCTGAGAGAAGAGACCGACCCTCACCTGGCTACAGCCTCCCTTCAGGTAGTTGTAGACAGCAATGAGGTCAGCCCTGAGCCTCATCTTTTCCAGGTTTAACAACCCCAGCTCCCTCAGCCTCTCCTCACAGGGCTTGGGGAAAGAAGATTTGTAAATAGTTTGCAACATGACTGTCATATCTTTATACAGGCATTTATATAATTTAATATTATTATTATTAATCTAATGATAGTAATAATAATTAGATCAGATTGTGGTTTGGACTTTTTTTTTCCTAATCATTTTTGGTTTTGAGGACGTTGCCTTTATGTGGATCCCATATTTAGCAGAAATTATTGTAGTGTGTTTATTTTTGTGTTGTGTAATTATCAGTTTATAATGTCCCATATATATTAACTGTGCATTATGTTGCACAAAATATGCATTTTCAAAAACAAAGCATGAAGGATTTGTAGCCATTGAAGTATAAGCTTGAATTGTTCTACTTGATGAGCCTCATTTTAAAAATAGAGTCATAATAAATTCGTTAAGAAGAGAGTTTCTCTTTTTAATATGATTAAATGTTAAACTTCCACCTCGGTGATACCTCACACCCTGATAACAGTGCAGCAGCCAAAATTCATCAATGTTTCTATTTGGCATGAAGGGCCAAAAGGCAAACTCCATTTTACTTAATCTGATGAATAAAAAGAAATGTTAATATCCTTGTGGTCCCTTCCAACCCTAACTGATTCTACCGTTCCATGGTTTGCCATTGGAATGGGCTGCCCAGGGAAGTGGTGGAGTTACTGCCTCTGGAGGTGCTGAAGAAAAGACTGGGATGAGGCACTTAGTGCCATGGTCTAGTTGAATGGACTGGGCTGGATGATAGGTTGGGCTGGATGATCTTGGAGGTCTCTTAGAATCATAGAATGGTTTAGGTTGGAAGGGACCTCAAGGATCATCCAGCTCCAACCCCCTGCCATAGGCAGGGACACCTCCCACTAGAGCAGGCTGCTCAAGGCCTCATCCAGCCTGGCCTTAAACGCCTCCAGGGAGGAAGCATCCACAACCTCCCTGGGCAACCTGTTCCAGTGTCTTACCACCCTCACTGTAAAGAACTTCCTCCTAACATCCAGTCTAAATCTCCCCTCTTCCAGCTTAAACCCATTCCCCCTCGTCCTGACATTACTAGACCTTGTAAATAGTCCCTCCCCAGCCTTCCTGTAGGCTCCCTTCAGATACTGGAAAGCCACTCTAAGGTCTCCTCGAAGCCTTCTCTTCTCCAGGCTGAAGAGCCCCAACTCTCTCAGCCTGTCCTCATAGCAGAGGTGCTCCAGCCCTCTGATCATCTTCGTGGCTCTCCTCTGGACTCACTCCAGCAGTTCCAAACCTCTTCCATCCTAGTTTATTCTGTGATTCTATGAATAGGGTAAAAGTGGGAGGGGTATTCTGTTTTGTTTTACTCATCTCATAAAAAGACTACATTAACAAGAATATGCAAAAAAAAAACCCCAAACCTCAACAAGATACACACACTTCTTCTTTTATTACTGATTCTGTATAAAGAGATTCCAATAAAATTTGAATATAGAAATACAGGAGAAAATTATGCACATAATAGAAACATCTCAAGCACTTTATGAATTTGATTAGTAGAAATTCAGCATTTAATACTGTGCTAGTTTGAAGCTAGCTAGAATGTTTTGGTGAGAAGAACTAGATTATAAGCTGTGGAAGGAAAACAAGGCTGATGTCTGCCTCACTCATTGGCATGCTGAAATGTATAAGAACAAGAATCAAAACATAGATAAGGCACTACTCCTGCTGGGGAGCTCCGAGCTGCATCTCTCTCTCTAACCTCACCCTCTGTTTCTCTGACTAATCCACTTTGCTTCCTAACCCCCTGGCCGAACCTCCATTCTTCCTTGGGACTGGGGTAAGGTTGAGAGGGGTAGGGGGAAGGTGAAGGGGCGGTTGGGAGCCCCTCCTGGGGATTCAGGTTTCTGGGAGGGGAGTTGTGTTTCTGTATTAATTTTTAACTCATATATTTCTGTCTACAACTGTATATACTGTAAATATCTGCTTGTATATTCTGCTAAGATGTAAATAATAAGCTTCATTCAATTCCCAGAGCTGTCTGAGTCTAGTCTGAGTGATTTCCAAATTGTGTGTGTGGGGGCAGGTAACACCCAAACCATCACAAATACTGTTCATTTCAAAGAGGACATTAAACAAGGATCAGGAGAATACATGGCAGAAGTTTTGGAAAGCTTCCTGGTGCATAATGTTTACATTTTAAAAGAAATAAAATCTTGTGAAGATGGTTGCTTAGTGAGAAGGGTGAAAAATGTCAATCTCAATGACATTATGGTACCCACTAGAGCAATTGGTTTCTTTATTGATCACTTTTTTATTTGTCTTCTTAAAGGTACAGTGTCAAACCTGGTTTATCATTTTAGTATGTATTCTTGGGGTTTTTTTGTCCCTCCCTGCCCAGTAGGACTTCAAAATAGTACCAAACAATTTATCTTTCAGCTGGTTTCATTCCAGTACCTACTGTGGGATTATTTGGTCTTTCAGCACACTGAAGAGATGTTGTTCTTTTCTCAAAAGTATTGAGATTGGTGTTATAGTAAAAGGTTATTACTAAAGTTGATGTTGGTGCTTGATGATTTGACCGGTTTCTCATGTAAGTGACATAAACAATTAAGTTACAGCAAAACTGTAATTTGAGTTAATTGTATTTTCAGGTCTCTGAACAAAATGAATTTCATTACAAGGCTTTCTGCTTTATATCTGAGGAAAGGCAAGATGCAGCAGAGGCACCAAAGCAGTAGACGACCAGCTGCTCCACTTGGATCGCGGATTTTAACTGATCCTACTAAGGTTTTTGAGCATAACATGTGGTGAGATGTTTCTTCAAGGCTGATTTTCATGTGTTTTTGTATATTATTAGCTATGGTGAATGATGGGTTAGGTGTGTATATACAGATGTTGAAAGGTGGAGTTAGAGAGAACTTGAGACTGTCTGGAATAACCTTACATATACGAGTTCTCAGTGACTTGCAGAAAAAACTGCTGAGTAAGTAGCTGGCCATGGATTGAAGTGCAAAATATTACACTGATATGGGTCAAGAACTGGCTGGAGGGCTGGGTCCAGAGAGTGGTGGTGAATGGTGCCACATCCAGTTGGCAGCTGTTACTAGTGGTGTTCCCCAAGGATCAGTGCTGGGCCCAGTCCTGTTCAGTGTCTTTATTGATGATCTGGATGAGGGGATTGAGTCCATCATCAGTAAGTTTGCAGATGACACCAAGCTAGGAGCAGGTGTCAATCTATTGGAGGGTAGGAGAGCCCTGCAGAGGGACCTTGACAGGCTAGATGGGTGGGCAGAGGCCAGTGGAATGAGATTTAACAAGGCCAATTGCAGGGTCCTATGTTTTGGACACAACAACCTCAAGCAGTGCTACAGGCTGGGGACAGAGTGGCTGGAGAGCAGTCAGGAAGAAAGGGACCTGGGAGTGCTGGTAGATAGTAGCTGAACATGAGCCAGCAGTGTGCCCAGGGAGGCAGGAGAGACAACAGCATCCTGGCCTGAATCAGGAACAGTGTGGCCAGGGAGGTTATTCTTCCCATGTACTCAACACTGGTCAGGTCACACCTTGAGTGCTGTGTCCAGTTCTGGGCTCCTCAATTCAAGAGAGACGTTGAGATACTGGAACGTGTCCAGAGAAGGGTGACAAAGCTGGTGAGAGGCCTGGAACACAGCCCTGTGAGGAGAGGCTGAAGGAGCTGGGGTTGTTTANATCCCTGGAGGTGTTCAAGAAAAGCCTGGCTGAGGCACTTAGTGCCATGGTCTAGTTTATTGGCCAGGGCTGGGTGCTAGGTTGGACTGGATGATTCTTGGAGGTCTCTTCCAACCTGGCTGATTCTATGATTCTAGATCAGTAAGTGTTGAGGATAAGCAGTCCATGTTGTGATGGCAGAAAGTTACTAGTTAGGTACCATAGTGTTGCATGCTGGATTAGAACTATGTTATAAAATTGACAGCACTTCAAAAGGAAGATGTAAATTGTTAGTGTTCTTCTAAAAGTGCATTGAAGACGTTACAAATAGTTCAGCTGAGATTTACATACTGTGCACTATTGTCATAAAAAGTAAATAGAATCTTTATATAAGTAAGCAATATAATAACAGAAAAAAAACATTAGCATGTAAATGTTAACAAGAATAAGAATTGCCCTGATTTGCAGCAATACATCTCCACCTCTGAAAGATATTTTTATGATTAATGAGGGCTCAGAAGAGAGTGTGAATGCAAGTCAACACAGCAGGGAAACTGAGATTGAAAAGGCTAGGATTTTTGTCCATGGAGTGGAGATGAATACAAAGCAGTAAGTGATACAGGAAGTGTTAGGAGGATAGAAGAGCATCTAAATCCGTCTAGAAAGTAGAAGAATATTTATGTAGGATATTTGGAAGGCTGGGAATTTTTGTTCTTATAGCTCATAATTCAAGAACAAGGAATATTTGATGAAAAGAGAAATGGGGAGTCTAGAAGCTCTGCTTTTTAGAAGTATTTTTGAATTCTGCTCCACACCATTTGTGAGATCAAGCATTTAGTGAAATGAGGAAAGCAACCGGGTGTGACTAGTGATAACCAAAGGGTGACATAACATAGGAGTAACAGATTACAAGTTTTGTGGCTTAAGTTTACTTCATAAAAGTAATATGCACTTCTTACACCTTCCTCAGAAATGTCCCCTGCTGGCAACTGTTCAAGAAGTTACAGGGCAAGCTTTTGTTCTGAAATAGAGTTTTCAACTTGCTCTATTTAGAATCATAGAATCAGTCAGGGTTGGAAGGGTTGGAAGGGAACTCAAGGATTATCTAGTTCCAACCCCTCTGCCATGGGCAGGGACACCCTGCCCTAGATCAGACTGGCCACAGCCTCGTCCAGCCTGGCCTTAAACACCTCCAGGGACGGGGCCTCAACCACCTCTGTGGGCAACCCATTCCAGGCTCTCACCACTCTCATGCTGAACAACTTCCTCCTCACATTCAGCCTGAACCTAACCATTTCCAGTTTTGCTCCATTCCCCCCCGTCCTGTCCCTCCCTGATGTTCTGTACGGCCCCCCCCCAGCTTTTTTGTAGCTCCCGTTCATTTAAAAATATTACTGTTTTTAGTAATATTTGTGAATTGCTCCATGTTACTTTTTAATCTGAATTATTCCAAAAGTTTATTTTAGCAAAATTCTGATGAACAAAAGAGTCATAAAAGAAGAATACGACACAGGGGATTGTCTTCTGGTTAATAAATTAGTTGTTTCATTACTGTTTTTAAGTCTTTAAATTTGGGCTTTACTTTATGATGCAAGATAAGCAAATGGATGTCACCTATGATTATTTTCTAAACTAGATGTCCCCAAGCTAGGAGCAGGTGTTGATCTGTTGGAGGGTAGGAGGGCCCTGCACAGGGACCTTGCCAGGCTGGATGGGTGAGCAGAGGTCAGTGGGATGAGATTTAACAAAGCCAAGTTCAAGGTTCTACACTTTGGCCACAACAACCCTCAGCAGTGCTACAGGCTGGGGACAGAGTAGCTGGAGAGCAGCCAGGAAGAGAGGGACCTGGGGGTACTGGTAGATAGCAGCTGAACATGAGCCAGCAGTGTGCCTAGGTGGCCGGGAGAGCCAATGGCATCCTGGCCTGGATCAGGAACAGTGTGGCCAGTAGGACAAGGGAGGTTATTCTTTCTCTGTACTCAGCACGGGTCTGGCCACACTTAGTGCCATGTTCTAGTTGATTGGACAGGGCTGGGTGCTAGGTTAGATTGGATGATCTTGGAGGTCTCTTCCAACTTGGTTGATTCCATGATTCAGGGGGGACTATGGGCTCCCCATCACATATTACCTAAGGCCAAATCTGGAGTTACCTGTAATTCTTTTAAGTTCCTTGATCAAGGCTCTGGAAGGTGGCTGATTATGATGTTAAAAGGGTGTAGAGTTTATCCTCATGTTTCATTAATCTCTATGTGGTAAATTTTTCAAGCATCTTCCCCACTCAGGACCTCCAGATAGTTCAAAAAATCTTCTACTCCTGTGAATGCTCTTTCAAATGTAATTTATCCAATGTAAGTAGGAAAAGATGTTAAGGAAAAGGCAACCCTCTATCTGTAGCATTGACAAAATCCAAGTCTTCCTTGATTTGTTCATTTCCTTTCCAATAACTGATGATGTGTAGCTTCAGTTTTCTCACTAGCATTCTGTCTAATACGGAGTTACTGAGATATGATGCAGGTGGTTGGTATTGAAAGGAGCAAGTGTGTTCAGAAGGTGGATTTGAAGATTAGTTCGTGTAGCTCAGAAGGGAAAAAGAGATGTCTGATTTGTTTTTTGGGTTTTTTTTGTTCATTGTTTTTAATGTGGAGCAGAGGTTGGATGGAAGCTGTGAAGATCTTAATTAATCAAGAACCTTGCTATGAAGTGGGAGGGTGATTCTGATTGGTTCTTGGATCTTAAGATGGCTGAATCAGCAGGATTCTCACTAGGGAGATAAGGAGGATCAGGATGAGTGGTGATTGAGCTAAACAGATCATGCAGGATGAGCATAACAGATAGATCTGCCCTAGCATTGAGGTATGAGGATTTACGTCCTTTTGTTTTCCACTCATCTTTGGTACTTTATAAAGTGACAATCTTCTTTTTGCCCTGTGTGAATTGGCAGGTAGCCAAGAGCTGCTACCATTGCTGCTAGGAATACTGAGCAAATTAAATCTGGGTGCTCATGCTTTAGACATTTTCTGTGGTGCTCTTCTGTTTTTGAAGAGAAAAGTAATAAATAGTGCTAAACAGTGGAGCAAAAAAAGTCTGATTCTCTTTGGCTTAGTGATTGGCATAGTTTTAACAGTTTAGTTTTCAGAAATAATGAAAACCTGTGTTAGCAAACAAATTAATGGAAAAGAGAGAGCTTGAATTGAAGCTGAACTGAAAGTAGCATCTCTTGACCTAATGTCAGGCCTACTCATGCTAACAGTTCCTGATGCATTTAGAACTGATAGCTTGCTTTGCTGCTGTCAGTGTTCAGCTTTAAACACTTCTGTGCTTAGAATTCTGTGTCCTGTAGCACGTTTTGCTGAAAGACTTGTTTAACTTGAGGCATACAAACTATGTAAGTTGTGTAAGAACTACAGTATGTCCCCTCTTTTGCAGACTTTGATCATTGAGTGCTTCTGCAGTCCTGTTTGGGGAAAGAACCAAGAGGATCTTTCTTCAGCTTCATGAATTTCCAAGGAGGGACAAAAGGGGGAAAAAAAAAAGTTGTTGGTGAAGGCAGAGGATCTCAGGCACCTATAGTATAGTCTGTAGAGCCCTTAAGGGTTCTGACCAACACACAATACTGGATTATAATTTATCAGCTAAAGCTTATGCCAGAACAAATCAGTCAGCCCTTCTGACAGATAGGACTGCCATTAAGAGTAGTCATTGGTTTTAGCTGGCTAGATTGGTCAAGGTCAAAATCAGCAGCGAGGGCAGCAGGTCTTTCCAAGGTAATGGCTGCCTCAAGTAATGCTTCTGTTGTTCAGTTTTATTCTTCTGCAGCATGTCTGTCAGAGCCTTGACACTGCACAGGAACATTTGGTATAGGAACAAATACAGGAAGGGGAGAGGCAACCTGCTGGGGACAATAATGAGAAATATTTCAGTAGAGATGCGGAAATCAAGTCTGTGGCAAGCAGACAAATACATACCAATTAGTCTCCCACAATTAACAAAAGAGGAACAGTGAAGGTCTAAGAATTAAATTACCTATGTCACCAAGCATGGAACAGGAAGATGCTCGTTAGCTTTCAGAGACAATCAACTCTTCTCAGATTGGCACCTTGTTCCTTTTCCCATAAACCAATGGAATTTAAGTCATAGGCTTTTACCTAATTGATTTCAGTAGGATTAGGATCTAATAGATTACTTGAATTATATTATCTAATTTGATCAGATTTCTAAAACTGTTCAGACTGGGCAATTTGGAAGGACAGCTGATTTGTGTTAAAAGCTGCCCGCAGAATGTTTTGGGGCACTCCCTGTTGTGGTCTGATCCAAAGAGAATCTGCGAGGGAGGCAGTTTCGTCATCAGGGTCAGATCTTGGCTTGGTTCTGTAGCCATTTAATGGGTTAATAAAGCATTTAGTTAACCACACAAATACAGATAACCTACACTCTGCAGCCATTGCAGCACTGCTTGGGTTTTCTTAAGAAATGGCTTGTTTTTTTTCCTATGTGTTTCCTTTCTCTATTACCCAAATAAGTAAAGTCTTGTTCATCACTTCTATCTGTTCCACTTGAATAGGTAGATTATGCTCCTTGTTTCAGGAACAGCTCACTCCTTTGCTAAATGACCTTTGCCCTCAGCATAAACATTAGTAATGTGAGAAGTTTCTTGCATCAGGGTGTTTGTTAGTAGGTCTGTTATTACATCAATCCAAAACTAGCGCTAATGAGACAGACAAAATACATTCCTATAAATACCTTCAATTTACAAGATATAAATTAATCCTATTATTAAGGAAAAAAAATGCATACTACTTCAGCCTCTTTGCAGTTGGAAGAGTTTTCTTAATCACTTGAGTTTTGTACCTAATTAATAGTTAACTTTTAACAATTGTACACTAAAGCATAGTTTTAATATGTCAGTCTCCTTCTTGTCATTTGTTTGCATTCAAATGTATTTGAGAGAGTGTAGCTAATTTGTGATTGTTTTCCCTGGGCAAAAGAGATTATGGAAAATCTTATTTAAAGGCTTGTTCTTCAAGGTGGATAACAAGTTAACCATGGCACAGCAATGTGCTCTTGTGGCCAAGAAGGCCAATGGGATCCTGGGGTGTATTAGGAAGAGTGTGTCCAGCAGATCAAGGGAGGTTTTCCTCCCTCTCTAATCTGCCCTGGTGCGAAATCATCTTGAATACTGTGTTCAGTTTTGGGCTCCCCAGTTTAAGAGGGACAGGATCTGCTGGAGAGGGTCCAGTGGAGGGCTATGAGGATGATTAGAGGACTGGAGGGCATGACTTAAGAGGAGAGGCTGACGGACCTGGGGCTTTCTAGTTTGAAGAAGTGAACACTTAGAGGAGATTTGATGAATGTTTATAAGTATCTGAAGGCTGGCCAGGAGTGGGGGGACAGGCTCTGCTCACTTGCTCCTTGTGATAGGACAAGGAGCAATGGGTGTAAGTTGCAGCAAAAGAGGTTCCACCTCAATACAAGGGAGAATTTCTTTACTGTTAGGGTCACAGAACACTGGAATAGGCTCCCCAGGTTGGTCGTGGAGTGTCATCCTCTGGAGACTTTCAAGGCCTGTCTGGCTGTGTTCCTCTGTGATCTGTGTTAGATAGTATTGTCCTGCTCTGGCAGGGGGGGTTGGACTAGATGATCTCCTTGGGTCCCTTCCAACCCCCAACATCCTGTGATCCTGTAATTGCCATTTGCAGGGACCACATGCAGTGGTCACAAGAAGAGGAGGAGAGTGCCAAGCAAAAAGCAGCAGAGAACTCACTTGTCAAAATCCAGTGGGAAGACCAAGGTAACAAATTTGTAACAGTGCAAAAAGTCCTATTTTAATGCTGTTTATTAAAGCATATAAAGATGCATTGAAATACAGGAGCACTTTTCATTTCTACATTCACTTGTCTAAATTTGTTGATTGACCCTTTTTTTTACCTTTGTTGCCACAAAAATTGTCTTAAAGTTTGGTTTTTATTCTAGCAATCCAGTTACTTATTTGAGCAATTTTGTATTTGTGGAGGGTAATAGGCTTGATGTAAAATGAGTACATCATTAAGATGTTGTTATGAGTTCTGCTTCCTTTTGCAGTTCTTTAGACTAAAACTGCTATACAGAACTGCTACTTCATCAAAGACAATGAATTTGCAGCCAGCTAGGGTGCTGAGAATAAAAGTTCCCACATATTCAATTGCTTTTTAATGATTTGTGGACTGTTTGGAGAGTTAGTGTTTGTACGTTGCACCATATTTCAGTTAACTACCATGGAAGTTGCACTGGTCCCAGCTGGTCCCAGCTTACTGCCTTAGGCAGGTTGAGCAAGGAGTGCTACATCGTGCAGAGTCTGCTCTGTAAATGATTAAGGAATTTTATGTGTGTCTTCAAAAGGAAAACTTAATGTATTCTGCATTTCTGAAAAATGATAACTAAGTTCAAACTGGCAAATTAAACCCTCAACTCTGCTCAAACAGAAGTATCAACTTGATAGTAACAGAAGACTGGATTCTTGAGTTGTTCCTTTATTAGAAAGATATTCTGAAAGCAATTACTTGGATGTCTTCTCCCTCGGTTTACTTAATATATCTTGAACCTGTCAATTTAGATAGTGTCACCAGTGGTCTGGTGCTTAGTTTCTAGAGCACATGTTGGTGTTTATTGGAATTATCTGTGAGTTTGTCTTGAATTGTGTGTTCTTTGGCACTTTGAGTGTTCTGGGATTGTCATCCTGCCCTTTTCTGTTACCTTATCTAAATGCAGGAGTGCAATGTTTGCATTTCAAAAATGACATCTAATATTTTCATTTGGTTTGTATAAGAAAATGAGAAAGAGCTCATAATTGAAAAGTAAGCTGTGTAACCATGTGGCTCATGGAACCTTTTATTCTTCATCTACAATCAATTAGAACTTCATCTTGTGCTGGTGGGAAATGGAATAATCAGGCATTTGTCTATTGCCAAGAAATACAAGAATCCAAGAACATTTCCTATGAATGCCCCTCTGTTTTGGGCTTGAATAGGTGAGCGTTGCCGATAGCGTTCCTTCAGAAAGCTTCAGCTTCATTCTGCAAATGGAAGTACATTTTGGCCTATTTGTGTAAACAATGAACTAGGCTGAAGCTAATGAGCAGGTTATTTTGGGGCTGCAGAAACTACAGTAAAGAGAAAAAGACAAGACAGATTTCAGCAATACTATTAAACCGCTAAAGTAGCATAGTTCTGGTGAGCCTTGTTAAAACAAGAGAAGATAAACTGAATGAAGTCATGGTACAACCTTTAGGAATTTGATTTACTTAGGAGTGTGTCCATTTTTGTCTTGGCATGCATGCTAGTGTATGAAAGATTCTGTAAAGCAGAAAAATTAGTTGACTAAAGGATGTTTTTATCTCAAGGGGTTCTACATTTATTAGTTTTGTCATTTTTACATGCTTTGGAAAATTTAGCAGTCAGGCTACTTAAATATACAAAATGGAAACAAAGAGATAATAATAATGCAAGCATGGTGTGATGGTTTGGGTGTTACCTGCCCCCCCCACCCCCAACTTGTGAAAATCACCCAGACTAGGCTTAGTCGATCTGGAAATTGAATGAAGCTTTCTATTTACAGCTTAGCACAATATACAAGCAGGTATTTACAATGTATGCAGTTATATACAGAAATATACAAGGTAAAAAGTAATACAGAAACACAACAGCCCTCCCAGAAAACAGAGTCCCCAGGAGGGGCTCTCAACCACCCTTCCACCTTCTCCCCACCCCTCTACCTTACCCCGGGCTTTGCCTTACTCTCAAGTTAGTTTGGAGGGTCGGCCAGAGGGGTTAGGAAGCAGATGGATTAGTCACACAGGCGGTTAGAGAGAAGTTCATGCAGCCCCAAGAGACAGAAGGCAACTCTCTTATCTATGTTTATGTTCTTGTTCTTATACATCTCAGCAAGCCTATGAGTGAAGTAGACATCACCATTGTTTCCTTTTCATGGCCTATAATCTAACTCTTCTCACCAAAATATCCCAGCTAAGCTCAAACTAGCACACATGGTTATTACACAGTGGTGCAGGAGTGAAAAGACTGGAAAGTAAAGTGTTCTTTCATTTGAACATATGTAGTACCATATTAATACATACTGACTTTAGCCTTTGCTTTCCTTCTGCTCTGGAAAACTTGGTGGGAATTTAATTACAAGGGTTCTGAGCAGACTCAGAAACATAGAAAAGGAGTAACTACAACAAGGAATGATAGTGATTTAAGAATCTTCTGAAATAGAAGGTTTGGGGTTTATACCAAAGCTGAGCAGTCTATGAATGTACAACTTAGGCTACTGAAATCTGGTATATATGACCTCAACGAACTCTACACTTGCATTATGAAACAAGTCTGTACAATTTCTCTGCTTGGCTGGGTCTTGCACTTTAATAATACAGCTGGATATATTAAATGTTGAATTTTAAAACTTATGCAGATTTCTAGGACAAGTCATTCTACCACCTTCTTGTTGCTTCCCACTGCCTGTCTGTGCCTTGGAAGATAATTCTCAGCCTTGTTTATCTCTGAACAGCTGTAGCGATTTAGGAAATAGTATATTAAGTTTTAAATGGGAGTAGTGGGAGAAATGCACCACATATTTACTCTGGGCATTTTTAGTAAAAGAATTAATGGGTCAGTGTAAGTGAGTAGGGACAAAATCAAAAAGGCAACACACTGTAAATGCTTCAAGAATGAGGGGACAAAAAAAAAAACAACAGATGAGAAAAAGTTTTGGGTTTATACTAAAAAGATATGAGAATTGGAAAAGCATCAACAAAAGAGACACTGAAAAAGATGTGATTTTTTTTGTCAGCCTCCTTTTGCAAGGGTTAGCTGCAGTCCAATGGCTAGCACAATTAGTGCTGGTGAGAAGGAGGAAAGAGCTTGTTCTTGTACTGAGAAAGAACAGGCTAGAAAGTACCTCCACAGAGTACATGGATGACTGGGAAAGCAGAAAAGGAAATACTAAGGTTTTGTAAAAAGGGAGATGAGAGAAAAATCAGAGAATTAGTTTCAGTTCCTGGAAAACTACTGGAAGAGATAATCCAGAGCTTGCAGGCACTTGATTTGGAAGAACAAAGGAGAGATGAATACCAGCCAACAAATATTTTTCAGCAATAAATTCTGTAAAATCAAACTGAAAAATTCTGTAAAATCAAACTAAGACTGGATGAGACACTTAGTGCCATGGTCTAGTTGATTGGACAGGGCTGGGTGATAGGTTGGACTGGATGATCTTGGAGGTCTCTTCCATGATTCTATGATTCTAAAGTCCTTCTTGATGAAGGTTACAAGCCCTAGGGATAGGGAAAAAACAGCAGACATACAGAAATTTATCTCCATCAAACCTTTGAACTTGCTTCACTTGACATTTTTGGAAGCAAGTCAGGCAAGCAACAGCTAATGAAGCTGCTTTTGGTGAATGAATGTCTAGAGATCCTTTCAGAATGAAAGGCTGTGCTGGATAGAGAAACATGTTGTTCTGTGCCCAGTTCTGCTTAGTATTTTCTGTAGTGACATCAGGAGATGGGAAACTTGAAAATGATATTAAGTGGTGTTTCAAGTATGGTGAAGTACAGGATTCTGAAAGATCTGAGCAAGTGGTGGCAGAAAAAAAAGAAGGAGCTGAAAGATACAGGTTTGCCAAAAATAAGTGTGGAAGGCTTTGCTTAGGAATAATTCCTTGAAAAAAAATAGTAGTTTCTGGAACAATTGGCTAGGTAGTCATTTTGCAGAAGGAGATCTGTGGTGAATCACTAGCTGAATCAGCAGTGTCACGCTGTTGCAAAATGGCAAGCTGGGAGTTATAAACAGCCTGTAAGCCTCATAAAACACTCCTTTTGCTCTGCAGTGATAATGCCTTTACCAGAATACACCACCAAAAGTAGTGTACTAGTTGGAGAGAATCTAGAAAAAAGAAAATGCTCAGAAGTCTAAAAATCATGACTTTGGTGGAGAAAAAGAAGAGAGATTTAGGCAATTGAGAAAAAAGTTTGTTTATGGAAGGCACAGACTTCAAATAAGTGAATGGGTCTTACAAAGAGGAGTGAATAGTCTTTGCTTTATCTTCTTGGTTAATGTGAGAGGAATTACTGAACTTAAATTGCATTGGGGAAATTTCAGGTTAGGTAGTAGAAAGGGTTTCTAACTGTATAGATGGTGAAGGACTGTAATATGGTACTGAAGAAAGTTGTCAAATCTATATGAAAGGTGATATTTTACGAACAAGTTAGACACATTTCTGTGGAGAAGGGGCACGAATTCCTTGACTGAGTGAAATCCCTTCCAGTCCCGTTGTTTAACCTTACAGGATTGGGTTATAATGTTTTGTGAATTAAAAGTGAACACAAAGGTCTATTGTAAGACTCTGAAGTGTTTTGAAAGTAGGAAAGCCAGGATGTTGCTATTGACACTATTGCTATTTTCTGTCAGAATTGTATTGTTAAATGTTAAGGGTGAAATAGTCTATTGACTATGCAGCAGCATTTACCACACCAGCTCACAGAACTGGGCTTCTAAGTGATGGTGTTTTTTCAGATATGACTAGCAAGGAAAAAAAAATATGCATTTGTTCATAGTTTTATAAATCATGAAATTAATTTCAGTTTAGTGTTTCTTAAATAAGAAAAAAAATTGATGATTTTTGATTAGATGTGTTGCTTTTATAATTTAAAGTAGAATCATAGAATCAGTCAGGGTTGGAAGGGACCACAAAGATCATCTAGTTCGAACCCCGCTGCCATGGGCAGAGACACCCTACCCTAAATCAGGCTGGCTAGAGGCCCGTCCAGCCTTGCCTTAAACACCTCCAGGGATGGTGCCTCGACCACCTCCCTGGGCAACCCATTCCAGGCTCTCACTACTCTCATGCTGAAGCACTTCCTCCTCATGTCCGCTCTGAATCTCCCCACCTCCAGCTTTGCTCCATTCCCCCCAGTCCTGTCACTCCCTGATATTCTGAAAAGTCCCTCCCCAGCTTTTTTGTAGGCCCCCTTCAGATACTGTAAGGCCACAATAAGGTCACCTCGGAGCATCCTCCTCTCCTGACTGAACAGCCCCAACTCTTTCAGTCTGTCCTCATAGCAGAGGCGCTGCAGCCCTCTGATCAACCCAGTGGCACTTCTCCAGACACACTCCAGCATGTCCAGAGGTGTGAGAACTTGTTTAAGAAAGGATTACATATTTTTATATTTTGATGATGCTGTTCTATTATATCACTGATGTAGGAAACTTGTCTGCCCTATCCTAAATGACAACAAATTTAATTCAACTCTTACGGAAGGTTTTTTTTGAGTACAGATTAAGGTAGCACTCCTAATCCGCATGTTTTTATAGGAATAGGTCCAATGTGGGAAACTAAGAATTTTAAACTGTGAATTTGGGGTCCAAATTCCATGTTGCTTTACAGTATTTCATAGCTAAGCTCACTGTCAATGATTAGGGCTGTCAATCTCAATTAACCCCTCTCCCTTCCCCAAGGGAAGACGAGGGGAAAAAGAGAGACTTATGGATTGGAAAAGAAAAATAGAATTACTTTAATTAAAACACTAAAATGAAGTATATGCAAATATACTTCAAATATATATACAAATATATATCTCCCAGGCAACCAGCAATAGAACAAGGGGACACAGTCTCAAGTTGTGCCAGGGGAGGTGTAGGCTAGATGTTAGGAGGAAGTTCTTCATAGAGAGAGTGATTTGCCATTGGAATGGGCTGCCCAGGGAGGTGGTGGAGTCACCGTCCCTGGGGGTGTTGAAGAAAAGCCTGGATGAGGCACTTAGTGCCATGGTCTAGTTGACTGGATAGGGCTGGGCGATAGGTTGGACTGGATGATCTTGGAGGTCTCTTCCAACCTCACTGATTCTATGATTCTATGATTCTATGATATGCAAAGCCATGATCAAATTCAGTCCTCTTCATGGTAGTTACATCACTGTCACCCTTAATCACAAGATCAGAGGATATTAGGGGTTGGAAGGGACTCGAGATCACCGAATCCAACCCCACTGCCAGAGCAGGACGATACTATCTAACACAGATCACAGAGGAACACATCTGTGATGGAAGTCCCAGGCTGAATTCAGTTCCAGATGGAATCTGGATTCTGAAACTTGATTCAGGTACTTATGGATTAGGATTGAATCATAGAATCAACCAGACTGGAAGAGACCTCCAAGATCATCCAGTCCAACTTATCACCCAGCCCTGGCCAATCAACTAGACCATGGCACTAAGTGCCTCAGCCAGGCTTTTCTTGAACACCTCCAGGCATGGCGACTCCACCACCTCCCTGGGCAGCCCATTCCAATGCCAATCACTCTCTCTGGAAAGAACTTTCTTCTAACATCCAGCCTATACTTCCCCCGACACAACTTGAGACTGTCCCCCCTTGTTCTATTGCTGGTTGCCTGGGAGAAGAGACCAACCCCCACCAGGCTACAACCTCCCTTCAGGTAGTTGTAGGCAGCAATGAAGTCACCCCTGAGCCTCCTCTTCTCCAGGCTAAACAGTCCCAGCTCTCTCAGCCTCTCCTCATAGGATTTGTATTCCAGGCCTTTCACCAGCTTCATCGCTGGCAGAGTGGCAGAGGCAGAGTGGACAAAGTACCTCTTGGGCACTGGTCACTGAAGCAGAGTTAGACTCTTGTGATCCCTCAGCTTTATACTGAATATGATGTATATGGAATGGAATGCCTTGCTGGCCAATTTAGGGTCCTGTTTGCCTCTCCCTGCAGTTGCAGCCTTTTACTCTGCACCCCAAAGCAGTACAGAAGATCTAGTAGTGTCCTTGGCCTGCCTACCAATCCTTGATACTAACTGGAGACATGGATTGTTATCACTACTGGAAGCAGACACCATCTGTGAAAATGTGCAGTTAGTTTCAGAAAGCGCAGTGCAGTTATTTAGAAGAGACTGAGCTGCGAAGTAAAATCACCAAACAGAATTCATTCTGTTCGTACTGAAACCGACACACTCACATTCACCAAGTTTTTGTTTTGTTTTCATTTCAGACAAATACGAGAGAGAAGCCAGTCAATATTGGAATGAATTTTACAAGACACACAGAAGTAACTTTTTCAAGGATCGCAATTGGCTGTTTCTGGAGTTTCCAGAAATTCTTCCAGAAAAAAAGAGGGAAGAGTTGAAAACAAAAGAAAGATCTTCAGAAGAAACAAAGAGCAGCAAAAGTTTTTCATGCAAAAATGAACTGCTTGAGGAAGGAGAAAAATATTGGAAGAAAAACTATGGAGGTGGTTCTACTTCTGTTGAAGGATATATATGTGATAAAACCCAAGCAAACTCTTTTACTGACAATCCTCAGGGTAAAAACTCTGGCGAGGAAGTTGGTAGGCCAGAATCCTTCCCTGGTAGCAATGCCACTTACAGAATCTTAGAGGTAATGCACTGCAAATACTCTGCTCATCATATGCAACTCGAATTTCTCAGAAGCTGATAAAGATGCTTAGTATGTATCTATAAAGTAAACATATAGAATTTGATGTACTACATTCATTGATGGCAGAAACTTTCAGAGAAGCCTGTGGTGCGGGCTTTGTTTTCTCTTTACAGTTTCTCCCAAACAGAATTTAGGGCTAAATTGTCAGATTCCATTTTCACTGGAAGTTTGGTGTCTAATTTCCTAAGGAAAAATCTGTCTTGAGGTGCAAATACTTGATATGTTCTTACCAAATTGTGAATTTGGATAAGAATATTGCATTTTTCACATTGCAGTTTGAGAGAGAGTCTTTCTTGACTTCAGAAAGACATTGAGGTGAGATGTGATCATAGACGTGATTTGAGAAATGTGAGTTGTCCAAGAGACAACTTCAAGTCTAATCAGTTTTACCTACCAAATAATTTGAGACAAAATGCTATTTTTCTTCTGATTTTAGGTTGGTTGTGGTGCTGGAAACAGTGTCTTTCCTATATTGAAAGTTCTGTGGTAAGTAGTGCTGGGTTTTCAACTGCAAAAGATCTCTTCTGATCTTGTTGTACTAGGCAAGTGCTGCAGGAAATGTTGAATGTACTTGTACAGGGTTAACCCTCCAGGGGGAGTGACCTTGAACCTGACCCTAAGTGGTCTTGACCCCTCCCCAGGGGTGGGTCTGAACACCACCAGGTGATTCATGGTTAGCCCACTCCCCTTTCCTGTCTAAAGATCCATAAAAGCAGGGGGGGCTTCCTGTTCACTCTCTGTCTGTGCTCCCTGCCTCCTTGCTTACCACCATCACCATCCTGTTCCTGATTCTCTTTGTTTTGCCACGTGGCCGTCACCCATGAGGTGAACAAATCCATTACCATCAAAAATCTGGTTGTATTTA
This sequence comes from Tricholaema leucomelas, assembly GCA_013400475.1. Classification (NCBI taxonomy): domain Eukaryota; kingdom Metazoa; phylum Chordata; class Aves; order Piciformes; family Lybiidae; genus Tricholaema lacrymosa; species Tricholaema leucomelas. Next base: position 124,253 of record WAAF01011648.1, read on the forward strand.
CACATTTTGTGTTTGTTTTCCCTTCCCTATACCTTTGTAACTACCCTACCTGAGATACCTTTTTAATTTATTGTTAAGCTTTTCTTCTTTTTCACTTCCAGTGAAATTATTTATTTGAGTCTGCATACCTTTCCTCTCTTTACATCTAATTCCTGTATTTTGGGAAAGAAGGGGGAAGAGGGAAGGGCACTCTACAAATTGTTATTGGTTCTATCAAATATATTTGAGTCTCTGAGAATTTAAGTTAGAACCAAGACAGTACTGGTCTGCTGAAATTCTGTGTTCCTTGCAGATGTCAGATAATGTTAGTAGCATCAGTACCATATACTTCTCATACTCATCAACCCTAGACTTGAAGGGAGGTTTGTCTTCAGGTGCATTCAGACTGATTTCTTGTAGTTAATCTGAGGCAAGTGAAATTGCTTTTGCTGTAGAATCACAGAATCAGCCAGGTTGGAAGAGACCTCCAAAATCATCCAGTCCAACCTAGCACCCAGCCCTGGCCAATCAACTAGACCATGGCACTAAGTGCCTCATCCAGTCTGTTCTTGAACACCTCCAGGCATGGCGACTCCACCACCTCCCTGGGCAGCCCATTCCAATGGCAAATTACTCCCTCTGTGAAGATCTTCCTCCTAACATCCAGCCTAGACCTCTCCCAGCACAACTTGAGACTGTGTCCCCTTGTTTTGTTGCTGGTTGCTTGGCAGAAGAGATCAACCCCCACCTGGCTACAGCCTCCCTTCAAGTAGTTGTAGGCAGCAGTGAGGTCACCCCTTTGCCTCCTCCAGGCTAAACAAACCCCAGCTCCCTCAGTGTCTCTTCCTAGAAGAGACCAACCCCCACCATAAAGCTGCCAGTTATCTCTTCAGAAGACCAACATCAGAGACAGTAGATAATGGCTTGTGATCTCCTGTAAGAAGTTGCGTTACTTCTGAATTTATGTGATACACTTTATCAGGTTTTAGTGTCAAGGAAAGCACAAGTCCTGTATTGCATTCATTCTCTGAAACATTTTAATCCACTTGGCTTCCAGTTTTAGAAAAAAAGCTGGAAGGTTTTGCTGGAAAGCCTGTGTCTGTGTCAAGTGCTGAAATGGATTTCTTCTTATTCATGCTCCCAAGAGTTTTGAGTACAGCACAGTTCATTATTGTATAAATGAATTCCAGTTGCCAGCATCATCATTATTCTTATTTTGCAGAGTTAGATTTTGCTAACACCTGTTAGTGTTAGCAATGTGTCTTCATTCCCAAAAAATGCTTTGCTCTAGACAGCATACATATAATGAAAAGGAAGCCCTATTCCATGTGAAAAAAAATGGAAAATAAAGGGGAAAGATATAATGTGGCTGTATCAAAAAGAATGAGGCAGACTTTTGGCTTTTTCCTCACATGAAGCATTTCTGGTAATTAAGGATCCACTTAGTATATTTTTTTTCCTGGAGATGTTTATTCTTATACAAATCAGTCAATCACATTTTGTGGTATATTGAGCAGCTCACACAATTTGTCTTGTATGCAACCTGATGGAAACACCTCTTAACTCTTAGCAGGCACAGTTTTACTCTGAATTCAGTCTATAGATTGCCTTTTGTATGCATACAAGAGCAAGCCATTGTCGAGTAGGAGCGGACTGTGGCTACCAGAAAATTTTCCACTGAAGTTTTTACCGTAACTTCTAAACTGCTTTCCCTTACTTCCCTTAAAATCTAAATTACTGCTTTTCAATACAGTGCATCACAAAATGACCAGACAGATCAAACTTCTTGGCTTCTACATAGGTTCTACTCTGCTCTAAAAAAAAAATGGAGATTACATCCTAACAAATCAAATAGGGTTTCAGTTAGCTTTTCACAAGGCACTGACTGAGTCCAAAGACTGGCAGCTCGTCCTCATCCATGGTAAATATCTACACTTACCAACTCACCTGGCCTGCACAGAGCTGATAAAAGTTTTGTTCAGCAGCAAGGCTGGAATATATTTTGGTCCACAAGGGTTCTTCTGTTGCTCCCCCAAAGAGAGGTCACTAATTCAGCTGTGTATAATACTGCAAGATAATATAGACATTGCCAGAGTTTATTAGTTCGCATTCTAAAGAAACTTTCTGTCCAAAATCTCAAATGTTTTTTGAAGAGAGATTGATTGATCTTGAGATGACCACGAGATCTTGTTAGATTTTGGAGGGCTTTCTCAACTTTGCTTAAATGAGTATTTTGGGAGGTGAAAAACATCTCTCCCCTAGTTCCTAGTGTCTGGTGAATGGTACGAGGAAATTTGCAGCTGGCGTATTCTTGAATGGCAAAGGAAGGGTAAAGACTGCTACAGGAAATTGTTACTCATCTTGGCTTACAAAACAAAGGGAATAATGGAGGGAGACAACCAATACTGCTTCATCTAATCAAAGGCACAGCAAGGTGACACATGGGAACCCGAACCTCTACAGAGCTGTGGATGATTTGTGCAACACCCCATGCCTGCCCAAATCATATTGCTAATTAAATTGCATACATGGGCTAATGATGAGACTTACTGCAGTGCTTCTGTAGGAAAATGTGACCTATTAATGTGCATTTATGTAATGCAACACCAGGACATTCTCATCAGTCCTGACAGCCCTCTGTAACCTTCTTTTCTTTTTCACTTCCTCCTCTCCTTTTTATACTAACTGCCTTTTGGTTTTCGTATGAATTTGTCTGCCCTGTTGGTTCATTACAACCTATGTGGCTTTCCATGTACTAGACATCAATAAGGTATGCTTGATCAAACCTGTGGAGAACCCCAAAGGACCCTCTGTAGCTCTGTGAACACTGATGTAGACTTTCATCTTTTACAATAGTAATTTTTTAACCCTGGTTTTGTTTTCCTAGCAGTACACCTGGAACCTTTTTATACTGTTGTGACTTTGCTTCGGGAGCAGTGGAGCTGGTAAAGGTAATTCGTATGCTTGCTTTAGACTACCTCATAAGATGTAATTCAGGAGGCTGCCAGGAAGCCATCTTCATGAAAAAGAACGTGGTTGCTTTGTCAACTTTTAACTGAAGTTTTCAATATTCCAAAGAACAAAGTCCTACTCTATGCAGAGAGGAATGAATGCCATCACTGAGCTTTGCTTCTCAGCTTGAGTAAGGTACCAGACAGAATAGGCTTTTATATGAGATGTTTTACAATGCTGAATAATGGAAGGAAAAAAAGTTTCTTGAGTCACAGTAAACGTATTAACTGCTACTGTTCTCTCTATACCTTTTTTTATCTTTTTCCTGACAGTCACATTCGTCCTACAATTCAGCCTGGTGTTCTGCCTTTGTTCATGATGTGTGTGATGATGCTTTACCCTATCCTTTTCCAGATGAGACCCTGGATGTCATTCTCCTTATCTTTGTGCTCTCTACTATTCATCCTGACAGGTAAATGGAGACTAAAGGGCAGAGCAACTGGGTTAAATCTCTCTTGTCACTGGAGGTTTTCAAGAATAGCAAAAGAAGATGAAGAATGTTTAATTTATTGTTTAGCAAGCTATGATAAATACAAACCCAGGTATTTTAAAATGCTCTTTCTCATTTTGACACTTCAAGAGAAAAGCTGTTAAGGCTAAATCATTAGTGAGCCTCCTACCTTCATCAAAATACAAAGGTTATAACGTATCTAAGTACATCTATACTAAAAGTGATAGTAAAAGAGATGTAGGTAATCTACCCTATTAAAAGTGTAGATAAAACTACAATTTGAAAAAACTTCTAGAAGAAAATTAGTGATCAGATCCAAACATCCACGATTTAACAGTTCACAATTAGTTCATAAAGACTTAGGTTGCTGATGTAGCCTCATGTCAGTACTTACATGCAGGCCTTTTAAACCAAAATGCATCAAGAGTTTTGTAACTTGTTTGGATTAAGAAAGCTTGATCTAATTTTTATGCATAGTCTTATGCTGAGTGCTGTTAAGCCTTGCTACTAATGCATCTCAATGTCTAATGAACCACACTTTATGACTGTTAAGGCTGAGTGATTGTGAAAATGCCTTTTTTTTTATAATGGGGAGAAATGCAAAAGAGACCATGCAAATTAAACTCCTTAACTCTTGCTTTAACTAGATTTTATGAAGGGAAATACATTTGTGATGGTTTGGGTGTTACCTGCCCCCCCCCACTCTTATGAAATCACCCAGACTAGGCTCAGCCGATCTGGGAATTAGAATGGAGCTTTGTATTTACTACTTAGCACAATATGCAAGCAGAAATTTACAACATAGACAGATAGAGACAGAAATATACAAGTTAAAAAGGCAATACAGAAACACAACAACTCTCCCAGAAACCAGAGTCCCCAGGAGGGGCTCCCAACCATCCTTCTACCTCCTTTCCACCCCTCTACCTTATCCTAGACTTTGCCTTACATTCAAGGTGAGTTTGGAGAATTGGCCTGGGGAGTTAGAAAGCAGAAGGATTAGTTACACAGACAGCAGGTTAGGGAGAAAAGTGCAGGCAGACAGAGAGCAACTGTGTTACCTGTGTTTGTGTTCTTGTTTTTATCCATCTCAGCAAGCCTAGGAGTGAAGCAGACATCCCCATTGTTTCCTTTTGACAGCCTATCATCTAATTCTTCTCACCAAAATATTCCAGCTAGCTTCAAACTAGCACAACATGCTATATGTGTGGTAATATATCTATTACTTTAAGAATGTCCTTAAAATTGGCTTGGAAACAGAACAGTATTTGCCTGAGTCTGAGAACTGTTTCCCTGCCTTGCTGCCCAAGTTATTAATGATTATCTTCTCAGAGAAATCCTTCCCATATAGGATATTCTCCTTCCTGTTCAAAGATGAGCCCATGAGTCACGCAAAGCCTGAGTCTGGATTTCAAAAACAATTCAAGCAGTAGATTTCAGATCTCTCTAACTGCAGTGATGCTGCCAGGAAGAAATTGGGCAATAGAGATTCATTCATTCAATTTCTTTGTCTGTAGAAACAGAAATCATAGAACCATTTTGGTTGGAAGAGACCTTTTGGATCAAGTCTAAGTGTTAATCTATCACTACCAAGTCATCATGTCTCTCAGCATCACATCTACATGCCTTATGTACCAGGGATTCCAGGGATGGTGAACCCACTACCTCCCTGGGCAGCCTGCTCTATGACCTTCTCCCATTCTTGTGGATGGATGTCACTTTTGCTGACTTCACCTGGGACCTCCCTGATTACACCGTGACTGCTGATTGATGATGTAAATTGGCTATGTGAGCGCTTCTGCCAGCTCCATCAGTACCCTTGGGTGGATTCCATCCAGCTCTATAGACTTGTGGGTGTCTAAATGGTGTAGTAGGTCACTGGCCATTATTTCATAGAATCGACCAGGTTGGAAGAGACCTCCAAGATCATCCAGTCCAACCTAGCACCCAGCCCTGTCCAATCAACTAGACCATGGCACTAAGTGCCTCATCCAGGCTTTTCTTGAGCACCTCCAGGGATGGCGACTCCACCACCTCCCTGGGCAGCCCATTCCAGTGCCAATCACTCTCTGTGAAGAACTTCCTCCTAACATCCAGCCTATACCTCCCCCAGCACAACTTGAGACTGTGTCCCTTTGTTCTGTTGCTGGTTGCTTAGGAGAAGAGACTGACCCTAATCTGGCTACAGCCTCCCTTCAGGTAGTTGTAGACAGCAATGAGATCACCCCTGAGCTGCTCTCCAGCCACTCTATCCCCAGACTGTAATGCTGCTTGGGGTTGTTGTGGCCAAAGTGTAGAACCCTCCACTTGGTCTTGTTCAGTTTCTTCCTATTGGCCTCTGCCCACCCATCCAGTCTGTCAAGGTCCCTCTGCAGGGCTCTTCCACCCTCTAACAGATCAACACCTGCTCCTAGCTTGGTGTCATCTGCGAACTTACTGATGATGGACTCAATCCCTTCATCCAGATCATCAGTCTGCTCCTTGTCCCGGTTTGCCAGCTCAGTCAGCTGGGCACTCCAAGAACTGATACTAAAGAGTGAATCAAAGAAGGCGTTCAGTACCTCAGCCTTTTCCTCATCCTTGGTCTCTATTTCTCACCTCATCCAATAAAGGATGAGGTTCTTAGTCCTCCTTTTGTTGTTAATGTAATTATAATCAGATGCCTTGTCAGAATTTTGTTCTTTTCCTCTTAGTCATTTGAAAATGTGTTTGTCTCTCTCTCTCCCCATGTCAGCATCTGAAAGCTGACATGGATGCTCGTGTGTGTGTGTGTATACCCATAAAAATTTCCATGTCATTATCTGTGTTGTAAGATGCACTTTCCAAAGATTTGTTAGTCATTGCTGTCATCTTGTAGAACTCAAACAACTGCATAAAAGCAAATGTAATCCAGATCCATCTTGCTCAGTATACATTTTTTTTTCTGGAAACATTGAAAGTGGGAATTGAAAAAGAAAACCAGGAGAATGAATGATGATGCAGACCTTATGTACTTAGGAGACTTGGAAAATATATGAGGACCACATTTGTATTCAGAACAATGGTTACTTAGTGCTCTCTCTTCAGACTATTGTGTTTAGTTTTTGATCATTTCCAGTCTGGTACCCCATTTTTAACACACTTCAGTTTTGCTAGAAGTCCCCTCTTCAAAGTTGGTAGCAACATTTGAAAGGTGTTAAACTTTCTTCAGACTGTATAATGAACATGCTCTAGTCTAACAGGATGGGATTTCTAGTTGTTTTTTTTGTGGGTTTTTTTTTGGGTGAATTTACATTTTTGTCGTGTGCATGGAACTTGTTTATTGTGACAGTTTGGGTGTTACCGCCCCCCCCCCCCATATGAAATCACCCAGACTAGACTCAGCCAAGCTGGGAGTTAAGGAAATGAAGCTTTATGTGTACAGCCTAGCACAATAGAGGAGCAGATATTTGCAATATATACAGCTATAGACAAACATACACAGGTTTAAAAGTAATACAGAAACACAATACTCCTCTCAGAAACCAGTCCCCAGGAGGGGCTCCCAACCACCTTTCCACCTCCTTTCCACCGCTCTGTCTTATCACAGACTTTGCCTTATGTGCAAGGTGTTTGGAGGATTGGCCAGGGTGGGGTTAGAAGGCAGAAGGATGAGTTATGCAAAAAGCAGGTTAGGGAGAAAAGTACAGGCCCCAGCTGCAACAGAGAGCCACTCCAACGACTGTCTTATCTATGTTCTTGTTTTTATACATCTTAGCAAGCCTATGAGTGAAGTAGACATCACCATTGCTTCCTCTTCACAGCCTATAATCTAATTCTCTCACTAGACTATTTCTGGTAGCCTCAAACTAGCATATTTATATAGGTGCACAGTTTTTTCAGTGCTGATTTTGTATAGTTGTAAGGACTGGATCTTCTTCAGCTCTTTTCAGATACAGCACCCTGCCTTTAATTTCCAATTATAGAATCAACCAGACTGGAAGAGACCTCCAAGATCATCCAGTCCAACTTATCACCCAGCCCTGGCCAATCAACTAGACCATGGCACTAAGTGCCTCAGCCAGGCTTTTCTTCAACACCTCCAGGCATGGCGACTCCACCACCTCCCTGGGCAGCCCATTCCAATGCCAATCACTCTCTCTGGAAAGAACTTCCTCCTAACATCCAGCCTATACCTCCTCAGCCACAACTTGAGACTGTATCCCCTTATTCTATTGCTGGTTGCCTGGGAGAAGAGACCAACCCCCACCTGGCTACAGCCTCCCTTCAGGTAGTTGTAGACAGCAGTGAGCTCACCCTTGTCATTCAACATTCTCTCTGGCTCTACGTCTTGTACGTGGTTTATCCACTTCCCTGTGGGCGAGTTTGTTGTATTAGTCAAGTGAACTTTTCTACCTTGCGGCCTGCCAGGTGCAGACTGGCTTTTGTGGCCTTTCATGACTGTGGAAAACCTTCAGTTTATTCTAAAAGAGTGAGGTAAACCCAAGCCATTACTCATTAACAACATTTTGCGAAGTAAGGCTGATGTATTTTGTAAGAAGCTCCAAGGTAAGGTTAAAAAGTGAGAATCTTCATTCTCTCAAGGAGAAGGAGGACAACGTATGGCACCTACTCCTATTACACTGCAGGCTGGTGTAATCTTAATAAGGAATAACTGATGTTATACACCACCAAGATTCACAAACTTGTCAGCATTTTGGACAATGCAGACTTGCCTCTAACAGTATCTCCAGTTCTGCCAGCCTGGATTCTTTTTTCCAACCTCATCAATTAGGTGAAGAAGATTTTTGGTAAAGGGTTCTTCCTGTTCACTAGTGCCTGGATTTTTATGCTAAATATAGGCACATCTCACTGTTGTTTTCAAAAAGAATGTATATTCCAAGCATCTAGGAAAAAACAAATCAGTTATGTTTGCAGATTTCACCAGTATCCTATCTATTTTCTAAGGATGCAAGGGGTTGTAAATAGGTTGGCTAAACTACTGAAACCTGGAGGAATGTTGTTATTTCGAGACTATGGAAGATATGATACAGCACAACTTCGCTTTAAAAAAGGTAATTTCTGAGTGCTTTTGTACTTCATTGTTAGTTTTTACTTTTTCTGTTAAAAAATGGCACGTCCATTTTTTCATTATTGCTTTGATTTCTCAGGTCACTGCTTGTCAGAAAATTTTTATGTACGAGGAGATGGAACCAGAGTATATTTCTTTACCAAAGGTATGAAATGGCTTATTTTTGTAGAAAGGGTTAAGTGCCTATTAAGATGATTTGAGTTAGAAAAACTCATCTTAGAACAGAAACTTAAGGAAGGTTTTACTGGCTTTTATTTTTTTCTGCTTTTGCAAAGCCCAAAGGTAACTGTTGAAAGGAAAAATTCCCTTTATGTGTATATTTAGAATCATAGAATCAACCAGGTTGGAAGAGACCTCCAGGATCATCCAGTCCAACCTAGCACCCAGCCCTATCCAGTCAACTAGACCATGGCACTAAGTGCCTCAGCCAGGCTTTTCTTGAACACCCCCAGGGACAGTGACTCCACCACCTCCCTGGGCAGCCCATTCCAATGCCAATCACTCTCTCTGGCAACAACTTCCTCCTAACATCCAGCCTATACCTGCCCTGGCACAACTTTAGACTATGTCCCTTTGTTCTGTTGCTGGTTGCCTGGGAGAAGAGATCAACCCTCACCTGGATACAGCCTCCCTTCAGGTAGTTGTAGACAGCAGTGAGGTCACCCCTGAGCCCCCTTCTTCTCCAGACTAAACACCCCCAGCTCCCTCAGCTTCTCCTCACAGAACTGTGTTCCAGGCCTCTCACCAGCTTCATCACCCTTCTCTGGACACGTTCCAGTACCTCAACGTCTCTCTTGAATCGAGGAGCCCAGAACTGGACACAGGACTCAAGGTGTGGCCTGACCAGTGTTGAGTAGAGGGGAAGAATAACTCTTCCTTGTCCTACTGGCCACCCTGTTCCTGATCCAGGCCAGGATGCCATTGGCTTTCCTGGCCACCTGGGCACACTGCTGGCTCATGTTCAGCTACTATCTACCAGTACCCCCGGGTCCCTTTCTTCCTGGCTGTTCTCCATCCACTCTGTCCCCAGCCTATAGTGCTGCTTGGGGTTGTTGTGGCCAAAGTGTAGAACCCTGTACTTGGCCTTGTTAATTCTCATCCCATTGGCCTCTGCCCACCCATCCATACTTGTTGCATCTGGGGCTTGCAAAATTGCTTGCAGACATTACTGGGAATTTCTCTTTAAGTATCTTGTGCTTAATGAGATGCTTAAATTTTGCTATTTAGAGATATACTTGCTTTCTTTCTTGAAATAAATGTGTTTGGAAGGACAGTTGGTAGCAGTGCTCAGGTATTTTGTTCTGCAGTGTTGGTATATCTGAGCTATGAGGCTGTTCTTTCTGCAGGAGCTAAACTTACATTGCTGATTATGGATACTACTTCCCTTTGCCTGTCCACTCACTTGGTTTTGTTGGCAGTGAGCTTAGACTTGTATATTTTAGCACAGCTCCTGGAAATTGTGAAAGTGAGCATCAAAATACTTTTTCTCCCCCCCTTTTCTTTTAATTTTTGAGATTGCCCTTTGCAGCCTAGACTGTAAATGATAGAGATACGTCAGGATTTGTCCCAGCCTGAGTAATACTTAAGTGAGGAGGAGGATCTGGGTTGTATACGGGAAATCATTGAACAAAAAGAGCCTTCTCAATTTTTAAATGTATTGTTCTGTGCTTATTTATGACAAAGAAACTTAAACTTCTCAAGTGGTGACAGTCTAGAGAGATAATGGCATAAATGTGTGGGTTGTCATCTTCACAGGTGAAAGCACTTTGTGGCCAAAGTGTGGCCAAGTAGCATGCATTTGTTTTCCTCAACTCTGGCGTACTGAACCCTCTAAAGAAAGAGGTTCTGAGGATGCCATGATGTGGTGGTTTGGGTGTTCCCCGCCCCCCCCCCACTTTAGAAATCACCCAGACTAGACTCAGCTGGCTCTGGAAATATGAATGAAGCTTATATTTACAGCTAGCACAATATACAAGCAGATCTTTACAGTATATACAGTTATAGACAGAAATATACAAGGTAAAAAAGGTAATACAGAAACACAACAGACCTCCCAGAAACCTGAGTCCCCAGGAGGGGCTCTCTACCTCCCCTTCACCTTCCCCCTACCCCTCTCAACCTTACCCCAGTCCCAAGGAAGAATGGAGGTTTCGCCAGGGGTTAGGAAGCAAAGTGGATTAGTCCAAAATGGAGGGTGAGGTTAAAGAGTAAGACGCAGCTCAGTCAGCAGCCCAGTCCCAAGCGAGACTCCCGAGTGAAGTGATGATGTTTTGCTTTTCATTCTTATACATCTCAGCAAGCCTATGAGCGAAGTAGACATCACTATTGTTTTCCTTTCACAGCCTGTAATCTAGTTCTTCTCACCAAAATATTCTAGCTAGCTTCAAACTAGCACACATGAGTAATAATCCAAGTGATTTGGACTTCGACATATTTTTTACTGTAATGTAAATCAAGAGCTGAGAAAATTAATCTTTAATAGAAGAGTTCTTACAGGTAGTTTCCTTGATCTTTTAAATCAGTAGATTCAGTTTCATCTTAGGTTGACTGCAGGTTGTTAGTCACTGCATTCTCCAAATGTTTCTTTCTTTTTTTTTTTTTTTCTTTTATTACAATCATTCTTCATATGAGAAAATAGATGAGGTATGGAACATGTTCAACTTGGCTGGATTAACTGAAGTACAGAATTTAGTTGATCGGCGATTACAAGTAAACAGGAAGAAAAAAGTGAAAATGCATCGAGTTTGGATACAAAGCAAGTTCCAGAAACCATTGCTGCTGTCTCTGAATAATCCTGAAGAAACCACCAAAGGCACTCTTACAGATAATTGTACAATGGACTCCAGAAGCAGAAGAGTTTGAGTATGTATAGTTCCTATAAATCTTGTGTTAGCCACTGAAAGGGGAAATATATAGAATCATAGAATGGTTTAGGTTGGAAGGGACCTCAAGGATCATCCAGTTCCAAACCCTGCCATAGGCAGGGACACCTCCCACTAGAACAAGTTGCTCAAGGCCTCATCCAACCTGGCCTTGAACACCTTCAGGGAGGGAGCATCCACAACCTCCCTAGGCAACCTGTTCCAGTTTTTCTGTAAAGAACTTCTTCCTCAGATCTAGCTTAAACCTCCCCTCTTCAAGTTTAAACCCATTACCTCTTGTCCTGTCATTACAAGACCTTGTAAATAGTCCCTCCCCAGCCTTCCTGTAGGTCCCCTTCAGATACTGGAAGGCCACTATAAGGTCTCCTCGAAGCCTTCTCTTCTCCATATTGAACTAAATATCTGATATGGTTTTTAATGTATATGTGTGGGACAATGAAAAAAAGGCTTTTTTGACTTGTGCTTTGTATGCAAAAAAAGGGATATACATTAGTCTATTAATGTTACCAGACACTATTAGTTTACTTACTTAAATATGAATAGTCAGTAAGCATAAGCATGTGTCTTGTGTCTGTTAAAATCTGCAGTATGTAAAAAGTTTTAGAAGCATAACTGTTTCAGAGATTAAGAGAAATAGTAACTGTTCTCACTTCACTATGGGCTATGCTGTGTTAATTTCTAGGTAGTGTCTCTTTAAACCACTGTGTAAACACAAAGTGTATTTTGGCTTTTGGGGGAAAAGATGTGATGGTTTGGGGGTTACCTGTCCCCCTACCCCCCCTTATGAAATCACCCAGACTAAACTCAGCAAATCTGGAAATTGGAAAATGAAGCTATATTTACAGCTTAGCACAATATACAAGCAGATATTTACAATCTATACAGCTAGACAGAAATATACAAGTTAAAAAAGGTCATACAGAAACACAACAGCCCTCCCAGAAACCAGAGTCCCCAGGAGGGGCTCTCAACAACCCTTCCACCTTCTATCCACCCCTCTACCTTATCCCAGGCTTTGCCTTATGTTCAAAGATGAGCTTGGAGGGTCGGCCAAGGGGGTTAGGAAGCAGATGGATTAGTCACACAGACAGCAGGTTAGGTTAGAGAGAAGTGCAGCCCCAAAGACAAGAGAACAAACAACTGCATTAGCTATGTTTTTGTTCTTGTTCTTATGCATCTCAGCAAGCCTATGAGTGCAGTAGACATCCCCATTGTTTCCTTTTCACAGCCTATCATCTAATTCTTCTCACCAGAACATTCTAACTAGCTTCAAACTAGCACAATTGTTCAGTGCATAAATAATGAAGACAAAATCCCTTTCTGATTTGCATATAAGTTACCATTTCATAGTAATCACATGTGATATGCATAGGTATCAGATTAGTGATTGCATTCTCCTCTGTGATTGATTAACTCCTCTGAAGCCTCCTGTGCTAGTTTGAGCCTAGCTGTGGAAAGGAAACAATGGTGATGTCTACTTCACTCATAGGCTTTATGAGATGTGTAAGAACAAGAACATAAACAGAGATAAGGCAGTTGTTTGCTCTCTGTCTTTGGGGCTGAACTTCTTTCTCTCTCTAACTTGCTACCTGACTAATCCTTCTGTTTCCTAATCCCCCCCTGGCTGACCCTCCAAACTCACCTTGTATGTAAGGCAAAGTCTAGGGTAAGGTAGAAAGGTGGGAAGAAGGTAGAAGGGTGGCTGAGAGTCCCTCCTAGGGACTCTGGTTTCTGGGAGGGCTGTTGTGTTTCTGTATTACTTTTTAACTTGTCTATGTCTGTCTCTAGCTGTATATATTGCAAATACCTGCTTGTATATTGTGCTAAGCTGTAAATATAAGCTTCATTCAATTTTCCAGCTTGGCTGAGTCTAGTCTGGGTGATTTCTTAGGTGTGGGGGGGCGGATAACACCCAGACTATCACACCTCCATATTCCAAGTACATGCTCATCAGAAACATGCCAAACTCAAGTTTCTATGACATATGTTTAAAGTGTCATAGGTTGTGAACTGAACATCATGTAGAAAAGAGTTTACCAAAATGCCAAACTAGTGCTGCAACCAAATAGTGAACATTTACCTGAATAAATACATGCATTGTTTTTGTGATACATCAGATATTCTAGAGAAAGGAGCAGAAAGAGTAGGACAGAGTACCTTTTATTAATACTGTTATAAGATAATTTTACAGCAAGAGGTTACTTCCTTAGGGCTTGAGTCTTAGAAAAATGCAGTGTTTTTGCATGGACCTTGTGGAGGAGACAGTAAAAGGACAGGGCCATGCTAGGATGTCAAGTGCTTTTAAGAGGAAAACCAAAATGGGAACACTGTTTTCAGCTGCAGGCCATGATACTGAGGCTCTTGAGGTAGTATTTAAAGATGCTGCTTCTGCTAATTAAATGTAATTGTACAGAAGGAGGAAAGGACAAGAAAAGGGTGAATGAATAGAACAAATCTCTTCAGTAAGGATAGAAGACACATGTAATATATAACATGGCTGTGGTTTGGAGTACCATTAATACAGTGACACTCAAAGTCTCTTTTATTGCTTTTGTTGTAGTCTGAAAATTAAGCATGTCACAATTGACAACTCATTTTTCTTTTTTTTTGTTTGCAAATTATTAGTTGCTAAGCTAAGTAGAACTGATTGGCTTCTAGGAAAAAAAAAAGCTAAATTTAGATGCTAAGGGATTTTCATCCTCTGTGACAGATGAGGAACCTGCTTCGTTTCTATAAACCTAGATCTCTTTCAAGAACGTGGTGCAGCAAGGGGTCTTTGAAGGTAGGATCCGATCCTTCATTTCTGGAGTATTCTAAAATCCTGTTACAGTAAGATACTGTTTTATGAATTAAATGGCTTGGTGTTATTTGAACATGTAATAAAACTCTTGTGGTATCAGCCTTAGCTGTGCTAAGTCTTAAGATACTGTGGCATCTGTGTGGGAAATGTGAATAAATATCTGCTTATATCTTAATTAGTTTGCTGCCATGTGCTATTAGTGGTGAATTCTGAGTGTGTGTGTGATGGTTTGGGTGTTACCCACCCCCTACACTAAAGAAAATCACCCAGACTAGACTCAGCCGGTCTGGAAATTAGAAGAATGAAGCTTTCTATTTACAGCTTAGCACAATATACAAGCAGGTATTTACAATATATACAGCCATAGACAGAAAGAGACAAGTAAAAAAGTTATACAGCAACACAACAGCCCTCCCAGAAACCAGAGTCCATCGGAGGGACTCTCAACTCACCTTCTACCTTATTCCCACCTTTCTTCCTTACCCCCAACTTTGCCTTACGTTCAAGGTGAGTTTGGAGGATTGGCCAGAGGGGTTAGCAAGCAGAAGGATTAGTTACACAAACAGCAGGTTAGAGAGAGAAGTGCAGCCCAAAGCCAGGGAGCAAACAACTGTGTTATCTATGTTCTTGTTTCTATATATATCTCAGCAAGCCTATGAGTGAAGTAGACATCCTCATTGTTTCCTTCTCACAGCCTATAATTCCTCTCACCAAAATATTCCAGCTACCTTCAAACTAGCAGAGTGTAATAGCTTTCAGTCTGGTACAAAGCATTTTCAGTTGTAGAATTTTCTGGGGGAGTGATAGTGATGATAAGCTTCTGAGCATCTTGCGGTCTTCCTCATGTGTGTGATGTAGATTTTCCACATGTAGAGGCTAATGAAATGTTTGCTTTGGTTCTCATACTGATTTGTTGATTCTGGCAAGATTTTAATATGCTATGTTGTTAATTTAACAAAAATGTGACATCAAAAGAAACCAAACCCTGAATTCAATATGACCTTGAGCAATACTGGCTGTATCTCTTCCATACCTTGCAGCATAAATATTGGCTGCTGCTTTTAGAATAATGGTGTCTGCTTTACAAGTAATAAGATCAGCTACTATTTTTAAGTGTAAAGTATCCAGTGTGAAGGCAACTGTAACTAGTCTGAACACTGGTAGGGTTGATAGAAGCAGAAATGCACAGAATCATGGTTGCCAATAAGAACTTTTGAATTTGAATAGAACTTTCTGTCTTTGGCTTCACGACCTTTCAGTTTTCAAAAATCTTAATCAATTGCATGTTTTTTAAATCACAGAATCACAGAATCAGTCAGGGTTGGAAGGGAACACAAGGATCATCTAGTTACAACCCCCCTGCCATGGGCAGAGACCCCCTACCCTAGATAAGGCTAGGCACAGCCTCATCCAGTCTGGCCTTAAACACCTCTAGGCTTGGGGCCTCAGCCACCTCCCTGGGCAACCCGTTCGAGGATCTCACCACTCTCGTGCTCAACAACTTCCTTCTCACATCCAGTCTGAATCTCCCTACCTCCAGCTTTGCTTCATTCCCCCTAGTCCTGTCACTCCCTGACAGCCTAAAATGTCCCTCCCCAGCTTTTTTGTAGGCCCCCTTCAGATACTGTTAGGCCACAAGAAGGTCACCTGGGAGCCTCCTCTTCTCCAGACTGAACAGCCCCAACTCTTTCAGTCTGTCCTCATAGCAGAGGTGCTGCAGCCCTCTGATCATCCTCGTGGCCCTTCTCTGGACACGCTCCAGCATCTCCACATCCCTCTTGTAATAGGGGCTCCAGAACTGGATGCAGTACTCCAGGTGGGGTCTCAGCAGAGCAGAGTAGAGGGGGAGAATTATCTCCCTCGATCTGCTGGCCACACTTCTTCTGACGCAGGCCAGGATCTGGTTGGCTTTCTGGGCTGCAAGTGCACACTGCTGGCTCATATTGAGCTTCTTTTCCACCAGCACCCCCAAGTCCCTCTCCTCAGGATTGCTCTCCAGCCAGTCCCTGCCCAGCCTGTATTGGTGCTTAGGATTGCCTTGACCCAGGCACACCAGGTAGAGGGGTGGAAAGGAGGTGGAAGGGTGGTTGGGAGCCCTTCCTGGAGACTTTGGTTTCTGGGAGGGCTGTCGTGTTTTTGTGTTACTTTTAACTTGAATATTTCTGTGTATAGCTGTAAATATTGTAAATATCTGCTTGTACATTATGAATAAGCTGTGTATATTGTGAATAAGCTGTGAATATAAAGCTTCATTCCTTAACTTCCAGCTCAGCTGAGTCTAGTCTGGGTGATTTCCTAAGAGTGGGAGTGCGGGTAACTCCCCAATCATCACAAAAGGTCATTCAGATGTGGTGCTTGGGGATATGGTTTAAGTGGGGGAACTGTGTAGAATAGGGTTATCGGTTGGACTTGGTGATCCAGAAGGTCTTTTCCAACCTGAATGTTTCTTTGATTCTGTTTTGTTTGCTCATCACTCAGCTAATCTGCACATTCTGCTGTTTATTAATGACTAAAAAATTGTAATAAGCCACCTTGAAGTTTGTATTAAACACCACTGGAAACCACTTACCATAAATATTGCTACTTCTTTTTTATTTGTGGTGTGATCTTGATTCACTGCTTTTTGACATACACCTCGTTTCCCCTTTTTCATGTGCACAGCAGTTTCCACAGGAGTTACATACATGGCATTTGCAGTGAAGTTTGCTGGCTGGGTTATTTCTATGGTTGAAGCAAGAGAGTTTTATTTCCTTCTGTACAGAACAGATTGCTTTTTCTTTTTGTGTGAATGCAATGAATTAGATAGATTCTAAATTAATATAGTGCTATTGGCTGTATTTTAAATTTCTTTTAAATGAAATATATTTCAGGGTATGCTGGTTTTAATGACAATGATAATATCCTCATAATGAGTGCTTGAATAACCTGGGAAGTAAACCAGGTATACTTAATATAAAAATATGAAACATTTCTATTGTTAATAATACAGTTCACTGCCTTTCAGTGTTTGTAAACTTCTCTTCATGTTTGGAACAAAGATTGGACATGAGAGGTTTTTTATATCAGTTATGTGCCAGTTGCCCTGGGCATCTCGGTAGGTTTTTTGTCATACCTGCTGGTGTAGGCACACAGGTCACGCATGGACTGAGCTTTGAGCTGAGAATGAACTTCCCTGTCCAGTGATTATCCTCCACCATTTGCTATTACCGAGCAATGAAAAGAAAAACTTGGCTGTTTTTGAAAGTGCTGCATCTGGAGTACTGCGTCCAGTTCTGGAGCCCCTGTTACAAGAGGGATGTGGAGATGCTGGAGTGTGTCCAGAGAAGGGCCACGAGGATGATCAGAGGGCTGCAGCACCTCTGCTATGAGGACAGACTGAAAGAGTTGGGGCTGTTCACTCTGGAGAAGAGGATGCTCCCAGGTGACCTTCTTGTGGCCTAACAGTATCTGAAGGGGGCCTATAAAAAAGCTGGGGAGGGACATTTTAGGCTATCAGGTAGTGACAGGACTAGGGGAAATTGAGCAAAGCTGGAGGTGGGGAGATTCAGACTGGCTGTGAGGAGGAAGTTGTCTAGCATGAGAGTGGTGAGAGGCTGGAATGGGTTGCCCAAGGAGGTGGTTGAGGCCCCATTGCTGGAGGTATTTAATGCCAGGCTGGGTGAGAATGTGGGCAGCCTGCTCTAGGGTAGGGTGTCCCTGCCCATGGAAGGGGAGTTGGACCTAGATGATCCTTGTGTTCCCTTCCAACCCTGACTGATTCTATGATTCTATGAAAGCAGGAGCCATAATGGCAGGAGGGGAGGAAGATGAAGATGCAGATCAAAGGCCAACAAGAAGAGCAAAAGTTTCTCCTTGGAATTAGGGTAAAAACAAAGCTTGGATAGACTGGAAAAAGCAACAAGAATGAGATGCAGAACTGAACAGGGAACTGAGGAACAGAACACCGTGGGCACTATACAGGGAGATGTGTAACAGGCAGGGCGAGGACATTTTATCTACAAACAAATGAAATATAGAAGGGAAGAGGAAAAAGCAGACTGATCTGACACAGAGATAGGGTGAAACTCAGCTAAACAAACAAATTGGACCAGGGATTTCAGGTGGAAAGACCTATCTTCAGTCTTTCCCTCCCAGGTGGTAATGTGTTTTCACATCTTAGTGGCATATTATAGGCTTTGTCTTTCATCCATATGTGCACAATGTATTTTGATTTATTACAAAGCTGGAATGTTCCATTTGTTGTAGTGTGTATGTGCTATGCACTTGTTTGCAACAGTGCAGGCAGGTTTATGGTGCACCTGCTTTTGCTTTTTCCTTAGGGAACAATGTTTTTACCTTCTTTCAAGTAGAACTCTATAGTGACAGAAAGTACGCTCCTTACCTCCTGCAATGCAAATACCAAAGAGTAACAGAAGTGTCTGCATCCTGATTGTGTTCATTCAAGGTAAGACAATTAAATTTACTCCATATGTTCTGGTGGTGTCCTATTTAAATCAAGTCTATCTTTGCAGATTATCACCTTGAAGTGCTTCCCAATCTCAATTTCTGTTACACTTGCATCTGTTCAACAGAACTTAAATGGATTTGTATGAGCTAGGAATACAACTTTAAAATAGCAGAATAATCTTTCGGTTTTATCTATGATTACAATAGTTTAGAATGGGAATATGGTTGCAGAGGAGCATTCATGCAAGAGGCTGGAAATTTAGGTTATTTGAGTTGTAATGTACATTATCAAGAATATTAAACCTAATATCTGTATTACAGAGCTTCATATACTTAATGTAAGCCAAACTTAGGTTGTCAGTTGTTACTGTGAAACAGAAGTTGACAACAAAATAGTCCCATTTCATAGAATCATAGAATCTACCAGGTTGGAAGGCTGTAGCCAGGTAGATGTTAGTCTGTTTACCCACACAACCAGCAACAGAACAAGGAGACACAGTCTCAAGTTGTGGCAGGGGAGGTATAGGCTGGATGTTACGCCGAAGTTCCTCACAGAGAGAGTGATTTGCCATTGGAATGGGCTGCCCAGGGAGGTGGTGGAGTCACTGTCTCTGGAGGTGTTCAAGCAAAGCCTGGATGAGGCACTTAGTGCCATGGTCTAGTTGATTGGACAGAGCTGGGTGCTAGGTTAGACTATATGATCTTTAAGATTTCTTCTAACCTGGTTGATTCTATGTCATTTGCAACCAGCTATATAATGTATTTAGAATATATATATATAAAAAAATGTATTTAGAAGGCCTGTTTTTTCTGCACCTGGGCCACAAGGAGGGGCTCAGGGAGCTGGGGGTGTTCAGTCTGGAGAAAAGGAGGCTGAGGGGAGACCTCTTTGCTCTCTACAACTACCTGAAGGGAAGTTGGAGCAAGGAAGGGGGCCTCTTCTCCTTGATGGCAAGCGACAGAACTAGAGAAAATGGTTCCAAGCTCCACCAGGGCACGTTCAGGCTGGGTATTAGGAAATACTTCTTCACAGAGAGGGTTCTCAAACACCGGAATGGTCTGCCCAGGGCAGTGGTGGAGTCACCATCCCTGGAAGTACTTAAGCAGTCTGTAGGCCTGGCACTTAGGGACACGGTTTAGTGTGGACCTTTCAGTGCTGTGTTGAGGATTGGACTGGATGATCTTTGATGTCTCTTCCAACCAGATATATTCTGTGATTCTGTGATTATTTTACATGATACAAAGAAGGTAAATTAGTCAGGTTGGCAAATAAATACAGTATGCACTATAAAAACACAAGGAATTGCAGTGTTCACAAGACTAAAAGTTAGATGAGCTACAAAGAATGGATTGTATTGGATTTTTCTGCTTTTGTTTTTATACGTGTTGTTGCAGAGGGGAAATTAATTGATGCGAGATGATTTTTTCTCCCAAATTAATATTGTTTGTTGATTTTGCTATTCAGAACTCTCACCACCCCCAGCCATTAATTTTAATAGTATTTTGGTTCTTACATGGTCATGGAAACATTCTGTGGATAATATCTAGATGTAGCAATAACCAGCAAAATATATAAACATTAATTGAACTGGAAGAGATGATTCCCATGGTCAAATGGCAGTTGCGGTCAATATGCCGCTTGCCCAGTAGATGGGTTCAAGGAGCTCTTCCTGCTCATGGCAGAATGCAATGAAGAATTATAAAGAGGCATTGAAGCATTTACTCTCAAATTATTATTACCCAACTCGTGGGGCTTAGCCAGAGTCCAGACAGTGCCCAAATGCTTTCAGGGGACTCTGTCTTGTTGGATGTTGAGGCTTGAATCTTCGGGGCTTCTGGGGAAAGGGGCAGACAATCTCTGGCCTTGTCTTCTGGCTTCTCGTGGACAATGTGTAGAGGCAGGATGTCGTGCAGCCTCAGCACGATGTAACGCTGGCCACACAGGCCAATTGCGTACAGGCATCCAGGGTCTGCTCCTGGTAACTCGCGGCAGTGGAGTTTACCAGGCAAACAATAAGGCAGCAGGCAACAGCAGCAGGCAGCGGCAGAGCACGTCTGAGCATAGCAGAGAGAGCATGGCAAAGCGCAGGGAAGCAAAAGCAGGTTGTTTACCTGCATATCTCCTTTTATCAATGTGGGCTGAGATTAATTGCCCTTTGGACACAAAATAGCCAATCAGGATGGCAGTTAGCCAAACCATACCGTATTAGGCAAAGCCACAGGCTCACTTTTCCCTAATTTGGGAAAAAAGCTCAGGCCTTGCACTAGGCAGGCCCAAGCTAAGTGTGTGTACCTTGTTTACCACAGGACCCTGGCAGGCCAGACTCAGTGGCTCCAGGTGCTTTTGTGTCCGTTTCCCGTGCCTGCCTCTCTGGTGGAGCAGAAAAGCATGCCTAGGCAAGGCAGGACATGAATAAGCCTATTTTGGGCCTATCAGGCCTACCACAACAGTGTGAAAGGAAAATCTGTGTATTTACTGTTTCTTAACTGCCTCCAATAAAGAAATAAAGAAAATCACACAAACCCCCAAACCAGCCAACTGAAAACCTCAAAAACCTCAAAAAGAACCCTCAAAACCCCAAACCAACATCACCCTGCCCATGTTACCATCCTTCTCATTATCTTTTGAGAAGTCCTAACGTGTCTCAGCAGCAGAGCTGGAGAATAAACGTGAGTACAAAATGGGTCTAGTAGGTACAGTTCACTGAGTTAAGAAAAAACAGGGGGAAAAGCAGAAGAAAAAAGAGAGCATACTAATTGGCATGACAACGTCTGTAGCAATCATACAGCATTTAGGATTTTATATAGAATGATAAATTAAGTACAGTGCCTGAGAGAAAGGGAGACATCAATCTTACCACACTTTCTTATCACTTATGACCATACAATTTTAAATTGGCATTTGGAGAGGCTAAGACCCAAAGAAAACAAGTAATTGGTTTGTTAAAAGAGTGTACAATTGATTATGCTTGGGTCAGATTGGTGGTATTGGAGGGTTTTACTGCAGAGCCAACATCCATTTTTGATTTCTTTAGTGTCAGGCACACTGGCCTCCATTCCCTCCCAAATAACAAGTGTTCTTTAAATGGAGGAACTGCATCTTTGAACTCGAATAAAAGGGATGTGCAGCACAGGGTTTAGCAGATGGGCTTCGAGAATCTGAACCTACCACTTGTCTTTTATTCCACACTAGGAAAAGCTTTGTCGTTTTTAATGACTCTGCTGCATACCCTATTAAGCTTAGTAGTCAAATGTCATTCTGAGGAATCAGACAGCTTAGTTTCCAATGACATTGATTACACTCAACAGTGAAAGGATGAGAAAGAGTGGTGGGTGGAGGAGTGAAAAGGCAGTGTGAGGCATTTCAGGGAGGAGGTTTGCACTCTGGCATTTGCATGTGGGTGACAATCCCTCTGAGAAACAGTTTTTATTTTGAAGTGGGGCAGAGTTGAATCTTCTATGCTCACTTCAGGTTTAATCTCCATCCCTGCATACTACCAGTGCAGCCTGTGGCTAAATGGTTGTTTACTTAAAATGAAGAGAAAAGTAACAGCAGCAAGAGGGTGCATCTTCAGAATGGAGCTGTGATTTCATGGAGAGAGACCCTGGTGCATTAATTGCTGGCATAAATGGGTGTAATTCTCAATGACAACACTAAGCCTGTTTACACAGGGGCCAAGCTAAACCCAAAGATGATGCACAATGCTGTTCAAAATCAATCATATAATCCTTAAAAAAAAAAATGTTGTGATCTAACAGAGAAAGACATTAGTGTTAAAAATGTTATGGCAGAGCTGTGATTGTCAGCGAGCATGACTTGCTTTGAGATAAAAATTATGACAAACACACTCATCATATTTTAATTAAACATTTCATCATCTTCTTCAAGAGTCAATATTAGTGAGTTGAATAAGTACCCAATGATAGTTCCCAAAATCTGCAGAGGGGTCTATTTTTGAAATTGGAAACAGTCTGAGCTAGCTTAGGCGAAGAGAGAAGAGCAAAATCACATTGGCAATAATTCTGTGCTTTATTCTACTGAGATTTACAAGGAATCAATATAATCAACAAGAACCTTGCGTTTCGTTTCTATTTTTCATGTACTTAATAACAAATGGAGGCAGATGAAAAAGGAAACACACAGCCTGCAAAGCATATTTAACTGCTAAACCACACTCTTCTTGCATTAATTGGCTTGAGGCAAGGTATCAGAAGCGGTAAACATTTATTTTACTTTGAAACAATGTTAATAAAAAGCCTGGTTGCAGGGTTAAATCTGAAAGGAAAAAAGCCCAAACACCTTTGAATCTTTGACCTAGATTCCCAATGTCATTTATGTCAGTGTAATTCCAGAAGATTCTTAAAGTCTGTGGAGTTATTTCATGGAGTCATAGAATTGAAGTTCATAGAATCAGTCGGGATTGGAAGGGACCACAAGGATCATCTAGTTCCAACCCCCTTGCCACAGGCAGGGACACCCTACCCTAGATCAGGCTGGCCGGAGCCTCATGCAGCCTGGCCTTAAATACCTCCAGGGATGGGGCCTCAACCACCTTCCTGGGCAACCCATTCCAGGCTCTCACCACTCTCATGCTGAACAACTTCCTCCTTATGTACAGCCTGAATCTCCCCACCTCCAGCTTTGCTCCTTCCAGTGTCTGAAGGGCGCCTACAAAAAAGCTGGGGAGGGACTTTTTAGGCAATCAGGTAGTGACAGAACTAGGGGGAATGGGGCATGCCTAGAGGTGTTCAAGGACAGGCTGGATGGGGCTGTGGCCAACCTGCTCTAGGGTAGGGTGTCCGTGCCCGTGGCAGGGGGGTTTGAACTAGATGATCCTTCGTGTTCCCTTCCAACCCTGACTGATTCTGTGAAGTCAAAAGGCATCTATGTGTTTCCCTATCATTTTACATTTCCTGGACAAAGCCTGTGCAGGTTGGTATGTGTTTCTAAGGAAGTACCACTAAGGCAGTATGATTTAAGCTTACATTATGCTTTGGGCTTCCATTTTTTTTTTTGTTTTTTCAAAACTGTCTAGTCTTATTTTCCTAAATCAATCCATCAGATAAAGAAAGCACTCATCGAAATCCACAAATTGTTGATGATAATTAGGTAGGTAATTATAGGTAGGTAATTATTAACTAAATGTTGTTACCAGTGAATTTTCCTGCAGTCTGTGAGATCAAGAATGGGCCAGTTTTAGCTGCTATTTTACGAGCATTTCTTTTTTAGTAGAAGTATACTGTGTGTATGTTTGTGGTACACTTCTTCTCTGGTGCACTTCTCCCAGGCAACCAGCAACAGAATAAGGAGACACAGTCTCAAGTTGTGGCGAGGGAGGTATAGGCTGGATGTTAGGAGGAAGTCCTTGCCAGAGAGAGTGATTGGCATTGGAATGGGCTGCCCAGGGAGGTGGTGGAGTCGCTGTCCCTGGAGGTGTTCAAGCAAAGCCTGTCTGAGGCACTTAGTGCCATGGTCTAGTTGATTGGACAGGGCTGGGTGCTAGGTTGGACTGGATGATCTTGGAGGTCTCTTCCAACCTGCCTGATGGTATGATTCTATGATTCCTATCATTTTAATGGTCTTATTTCCAGTTACCCTAACTGATTTAAGTTAATAAAGCTTTTGGAGATTCTCAAATGCAGTGTAAGTATTACTTACCTTATCTAAGTATTACCATTTGTATTCATAAAATGAATGAACACCAAGTTTAACATAACCAAGTGTAACTGCATCAACAGTGACAGCTCTCTTGGTTTTCATCCCCATCTTACTAGACAAGATCAGCAATGAATGTGCAAACTTTCCCCAGAGGAGCCTAGAGCAACTTTTTTTATCTCTGAGAGTGCTGCTACGTATTTCAGTGCTTCCTGATTATAATTTATTTCTTTAAAAACACCACAACAAAGCAATTATTGCCAAACATATATATGTGTACATGTGCATTAAAATGAGTGCATACAGAACATCAGCAGTCTTGGAGGTAGAGAAATGGAAATTGGCTGGCATCCAGGTTTAGAAAGTGCAGGCATGCACAAAAGAAATTGTTTAAAGAAATATTTAACGTAAGGTAGAAAAGAAAGGCTGTTTGCTTAGAAGTTAATTCATAAAACCAGTGGTAGTATGGCATGAGAAGTAAAAGAAGTTATTAATGGGCTTTCAGTTTTTGGTCTGGAAAGGTGTATAAGCTGTAACTTTTATGTCTGGAGTTTCTAAGCACTTTTATACGAGGGGCCTCCTGGGGATCCACATTCTTCTCCAGTCAGTATGGGTGCTGAGTCATCAGGAAAGTTGGCCATTTGGTTTTAGATTTCTAAATATAGAGGTGAACATTTAAAGACCTAATCTGGGAACAGTGGACACTTGTACGCAGCTTTGGTGACCTGAATGATTTCATTCTTATCAGTGCTCATATCAGAACCAAAGCTATATACATACTGCTGAAAAATGTTGCAGTGTGCACTTGCAGCTCAAAGGGCCAAACACAGCCTGGGCTACATCAGGAGAAGTGTGGCCAGCAAGTCGAGGGAGGTGATTCTCCCCCTCTACTCTGCTCTGCTGAGACCCCACCTGGAGTACTGCATCCAGTTCTGGAGCCTCCATTACAAGAGGGATGTGGAGATGCTGGAGTGTGTCCAGAGAAGGGCCAGGAGGATGCTCAGAGGGCTGCAGCAGCTCTGCTGTGAGGACAGACTGAAAGAGTTAAGGCTGTTCAGTCTGGAGAAGAGGAGGCTTCCAGGTGACCTTCTTGTGCCCTTGCAGGATCTGAAGGGGGCCTACAAAAAAGCTGGGGAGCGACTTTTTAGGCTCTCAGGGAGTGACAGGACTGGGGGGAATGGAGCAAAGCTGGAGATCAGGAGATTCAGACTGGCTGTGAGGAGGAAGTTGTTTAGCATGAGAGTGGTGAGAGCCTGGAATGGGTTGCCCAGGGAGGTGGTTGAGGCCCCATGCCTGGAGGTATTTAAGGCCAGGCTGGATGAGGCTGTGGCCAGCCTGCTCTAGGGTAGGGTGTCCCTGCCCACGGCAAGGGGGTTGGAACTAGATGATCCTTGTGCTCCCTTCCAACCCTGACTGATTCTGTGATTCTTTTTAGGCCATCAGGGAGTGACAGGAGTAGGGGGAATGGAGCGTAGCTGGAGATGGGTAGGTTCAGACTGGACATGAGGAGGAAGTTGTTCAGCATGAGAGTGGTGAGAGCCTGGAATGGGTTGCCCAGGGAGGTGGTTGAGGCCCCATGCCTGGAGGTATTTAAGGCCAGGCTGGATGAGAATGTGGGCAGCCTGATCTAGGGTAGGGTGTCCCTGCCCGTGGCAGGGGAGTTGGAACTAGATGATCCTTGTGGTCCCTTCCAACCCTGACTGATTCTATGATTCTACGATTCTATGATTCTATGCTTTGGAGACAAAAATTGTTTAAGTTCAAAAAGTTATTAAATGAAATGCAGAAGAATGACAAGTTTCAGTTTCTGCTGGGCATCAAAACTTTCTCAAGATAGCTCATCTGCTCTTGCTGTATGCAGAGGACATGGAAAAAGCAGACTTTGGGGGAGGGAACCTGAAAGAAATATAATTTAAGGAAGGAAGCTTAAGCCTTTGAATGGGTGAATTGTGACTCTTCAATTGGGCTTTAGCTATTGTGTTCAGGGAGTAAGGAACATGAGTTTGTGAGAGTCTGCCATGTGGAAACAGTCAGTTCTCTGACTAAACATCAGAGGAGATTCGATTAACTTTACTTGTGCAGCTGGTTTATTATCACGACATTCAGTGCGTGGATTGGTGGGTTTATTGTTTCTGATTAACTTCTGCACACTTAGGTTTGTTTGGGAACTTTGATAAAAAGGGCATTTTGACATTCAAAATCCTGTGCAGGGAGTCAGAATTGCAAAAACAACCAAAAAAAGGCATTTTCACTTTCATTGCAGATAAATTTATATAATTCAGTATTATATAGCAGAAACTTCTTTAAAAAGCTGCATTTTGCATTGGTGATTTAGTGGTTTATTTTGACAGCATTCTGTGCCTTCTGCATAGATCCTAGCTGAAGAAATGCTTGCTGAATGCCTCACTACTCAAAAATGTGGGGTGGGGAGCAAGAAATCACAGGATCACAGGATGTTAGGGGTTGGAAAGGACTCAAGCAGATCATCAAGTCCAGCCCCCCTGCCAGAGCAGGACCACACAATCTAGCACAGATCACAGAGGAATGCTTCTCTGGGGAGCCTGTGCCTGTGCTTTGTGACCCTTACAGTAAGGAAATTCCCCCTTGTGTTGAGCTGGAACCTCTTGAATCCTCTTGATCCTGTCTGGTCAACAATTGTGTCAGTTTGACTAAATGTGTACATCGCTGGTGATGCAAGTGCTCAGGCAGGCCTCTGCCATTGTGCCTATTGGGTGCCACTATAGTGCTGTGGCTCACTCCTGGTTCTCTCTGCTGCAGAGCAGGTGCAACATAGATGCCACCTCCCCATGGCCTTCCAGGAAAGTGAGCCCTTGAACAAGCTGTGAGTTCTGATGCTTTGTGATGGTTTGAGAGCTACCTGCCCCCCTACCCCTGCTTATGACATCACCCAGACTAGACTCAGCTGAGCTGGAAATTAGAATGAAGCTTTATATTTACAGCTTAGCACAGTATACAAGCAGGTATTTGCAATATATACAGCTATAGACAAGTTAAAAAGGTAATACAGAAACACAGCAGCCCTCCCAGAAACCAGAGTCCCCAGGAGGGGCTCCCAAGCACCCTTCCACCTTCTTCCCACCCCTCTACCTTACCCCAGACTTTGCCTTACGTTCAAGGTGAGTTTGGAGGATTGGTTAGGAAGCAGACAGATTAGTTACACAGACAGCAGGTTAGGGAGAAAAGGGAGGCAGCCAGAGCGAGAGAGCAACTCCATTATCTATGTTTGTGTTCTTGTTTTTAGACAGCTTACAAGCCTATGAGTGAAGCAGACACCACCATTGTTTCCTTTTCACAGCCTATCATCTAATTCCTCTCACTAAAATATCCCAGCTAGGCTCAAACTAGCACATGCTTATTGTTCTGGCAGGCCAGGTACAGCCCAGGGGTGTGCCAGTGCCTGGCTCTGTTTAAATGAAGTAAATGCTTCTTTATTTAAATTGATTAGAGTCCAGATGATTTTTGGATTAAGGAAAGGATAAGTGGATAGCAGCAAAGACTTTTGAGAGAAAATAGGGTTTTTTAATATAAATTTGGTTTCAAACTTTCATGCTGAGTACCTACAGTGTGTTTCAAGATTTTTTTATTTTATTTTTTTTGTTTGATGGAAGTAGCTGAGAACAGAACTTCTTACTAGGGTATGAAACCCCTGTAGCTATGTTAAGCAATGAAGTACTTGCCATTGGCCATCATGTCCAACATGCATTGCTTTTGTATAGTGGCAGTTCATATGTAGCTGATTGGTTAGTAAAAAAAAAATCATACCATCAGGCAGATTGGAAGAGACCTCCAAGATCATCCAGTCCAACCTAGCGCCCAGCCCTAGCCAATCAACTAGACCATGGCACTAAGTGCCTCAGCCAGTCCCCTTTTGAACACCTCCAGGGACAGTGACTCCACAACCTCACTGGGCAGCCCATTCCAATGCCAATCACTCTCTCTGGCAAGAACTTCCTCCTGACATCCAGCCTAGACCTCCCCCGGCACAACTTGAGACTGTGTCCCCTTGTTCTGTTGCTGGTTGCCTGGCAGAAGAGTCCGACCCCCACCTGGCTACAACCTCCCTTCAGGTAGTTGTCGACAGCAATAAGGTTACCTCTGAACATTACTATAACATGTAAGCTTCAAAATGAGACTGTGCCCTAATTTTCTATGAGAATTTAAACCATGCAAAGTTTGAGGTTTTAAAAGTTAGTCATCCATGTGTAAGTTACAAAACCACATCAAGTTAGCAACTTGCATTAAAATTTGAAATGAGTGGTTTTTCATTTGCTTCTAGCTCTAAACTAGTTTTATCAGTTTCCATCAAGCTGGTGTAAAACTAAGACAGATAGTTTCACAGCAAAAAGGGATTTTTGGACAGTGTTATGGCAGGATGATGAGAAGATCTATTTGTGATTAAACTAGGGTAGAATACTGCACCAACAGATTGTGATGATTTGGGTGTTACCCACCCCCCCCCCACTTAAGAAATCACCCGGACTAGACTCAGCTGAGCTCAAAATTAGAATGAAGCTTTCTATTTACAGCTTAGCACAATATACAAGCAGGTATTTATAATATATACAGCTGGAGACAGCAATATACCAGTTAAAAAAGTAATACAGAAACACAACAGCCCTCCCAGAAACCAAAGTCCCCAGGAGGGGCTCCCAACCACCCTTCCACCTCTCTTCCACCCTTCTACCTTATCCCAGACTTTGCCTTACGTTCAAGGTGAGTTTGGAGAATTGGCCAGGGGGGTTAGGAAGCAGAAAGATTAGTTACACAGACAGCAGGTTAAAGAGAAAAGGGAGGCAGCCAAAGCCAGAGAGCAATGTTTGTGTTCTTGTTTTTATCCATCTCAGCAAGCCTATGATTGAAGCAGACATCCCCATTGTTTCCTTTTCACAGCCTATAATCTAATTCCTCTCACTAAAATATCCCAGGTAGGCTCAAAGTAGCACACATGAGTTATGGTGAAATGAAATTTCTGTACAAAATGCAGCTTTTATGTCTAAACTATGCTTGCAAAATTCTCTGAGTGTGCCAGTGCCACAAAGAGTTCACAACATCATCCTAGTCAGTGGCAGCTATTATTCAGTGTTTAAGCACAATTGTAGTCCTCTGTGTAGACAGCATCTCTAATATAACATCTTTAAAATCATATAATAGATTTATGTCACACAATTTCTAGAACTCTAGCACGAAATTGATACAACAAATATTGTTCTGACCCACAGGAACCAAGTTTTGTCACCAACCTCAGTCAAGACAAGATCACATAATAAATTTTACAGTCAGATCTGCAGCTATTTTGCATACCTGTTCAGGGTTTGCTTAGCCTGGAGAAGAGGAGGCTCAGGGGTGACCTCATTGCTGTCTACAACTACCTGAAGGAAGGCTGTAGCCAGGTGGGAGTTGGTCTCTTCTTCCAGGCAACCAGCAACAGAACAAGGGGACACAGTCTAAAGTTGTGCCAAGGGAGGTCTAGGCTGGATGTTAGGAGGAAGTTGTTGCCAGAGAGAGTGATTGGCATTGGAATGGGCTGCCCAGGGAGGTGGTGGAGTTGCTGTCCCTGGAGGTGTTCAAGCAAAGTGTGGATGAGGCACTTAGTGCCATGGTCTAGTTGATTGTCTAGGGCTGGGTGCTAGGTTGGACTGGATGATCTTGGAGGTCTCTTCCAACCTGGTTGATTCCATGATTCTATGATCTGTTGACACTTTTTAATGTCAAGTATCGTTAGGCTGCTTCTGCTTTTAATCACCCAGATAGGAAACTACAGAATCTTTTGGCAAAATAAAAAGGAAAGAGAAAGTCCTGCAGCTTGGGTATGTCTGTGCATTGCTACATTCTCAGGCTCACTTTTTTAAAATTAGTTCTTCTCATAAGTGCTTTAGTAAAAGATTAATGTAGGTGCTCAACAATCACAGGGCAGAAGCAGTCCAGAGTCTGTATCTGCTCCTTATAGAAAAGGCCTGTAATAAAAGCATCAGGATGACTTAATACAAAGAATTTTGAAAAAGGAAGCTGTTCTGTGTTCTCATTTATTAGACAGAGAGAGAGGACTGAAGAGTAACCTTTAAGGAACTCAAATCACACCTGAATAATTTGCATTTAGAAAGGATGTTCCTTTCGTGTTCAATTGGTTTATTGAATCCGAGTTAGATTTCTGTAACTGCTGCACAGCTTTTGCATCTCCTGTACTTTGCCTAAATGAAAGACTAACCTTTGGAATCTGGCTTGGCTATATTACATTCATGTTTAGTCTAATAGAGGTGATGGAAGCCATTGAACTGAATGGCACAAATTCCTTGGTCTTTCAGAAGCAGCTTTGACAACAATCTCACTCGGATGTTCAGAGTGACAGGAATTAACATCATTCCTATACGCAGGGACATGCTTCTGCTTCAAACAGCCTTCAGAAATTCATGTTTCAGTAATCTTCCACGAGGGCAGCGTGGTGCCAAAGGAGGAAAAGCTGAATCTCCTTTTCATTCCCAGGAGGAATTAAAAAGAAGGCACGTGGTTAGCAAGCCTGCCTTCAATTTCTTTCTACTGACTTGCCATAAAGAAACTTGAAACAAAGCTCATGTTACTGGACAAAAATATTTTGAAAATGAGTGCCTTAAGGAGCTGTGAGGTTGGTGTGAATATGGTGTGAGCTCATTTTTTTTCTTTTCCTCTGCTGTACAGTGTATGTTGACAGTAAATTCTTCCTGCAGATAGTGGTCATAAGTTTTGCCCTGAGGGTCAGACAGAAAACTGTATCAGAAGTCTAACAGAAATCTTGCTGTAGAACCTCTATATAATAGGCCTATTTCAGTGCCTTTCCATTTCATCAGTTTTGTGTAGATCTCTCAGGTATCTTTGACAAAGTCTTTATAGATATCATATGATACATATGGATAATGAGGGTTTTGAGACCTGTAATATTTTGGGATCTGTGTGTGATTTTTATGCAAAAGCAAAATCATCATAGGCTGGATGTTAGGAGGAAGTTCTTGACAGAGAGAGTGATTTGTCATTGGTATGGGCTGCCCAGGGAGGTGGTGGCGTCACCATCCCTAGAGGTGTTCAAGAAAAGCCTGGCTGAGGCACTTAGTGCCATGGTCTAGTTGATTGGATAGGGCTGGGTGCTAGGTTGGACTGGATGATCTTGGAGGTCTCTTCCAACCTGGTTGATTCTGTGATTCTATGATATTGAAGTCAAACATGATTCTAGTTTGTGAATTACGTTTGGGAAGTTCTGTGTGGAAAAATACCCATCATCACTAACAGGGATTAGGGATTTAATATTCTACTTAATATACCCAACATTGGACAAATAAGATTGTAAGTAGCATTTCTGAGTTTATTCATAGCAATAACTAAGTACTTGCATTAAGGCAGGCTGACAGTTTAATTCTGATCCTGAAAAGCAGGAAAAAGCTAATGTCTTTGTGAACGCTGCACTCTCTTTATGAGAACTTTGCAATAACAGTGCAATTACTCTTTTGAGCCAAGGTCTGGGATCTCCTGAGTAATTCTGAATGTGTGAGGCTCAGTTATTGGCATCCTGGTCCCTGTATAGATTCTTTTTTTATTCCACTTCCCTGCAGCGCTCCTTGCCGAAAGGGTTACTTTTACCCTTTAGCATATGAAAGTAAAAGGGCTAGAGTTTGGAATGACAGTATTGAAAAGTGAAAGCTTCTATGAAAGAGAAATTGCAACTTTTTTATCCAAAAAACTTAGGCAGATATTGCTTTCAGGTTATTGGATCCCATCCCAAGAAATTTTGCAGTTTTTCACTGCTGTCCATCAGGACCAAATAAAGAGATCCAGAAGTAACCGTTAAAGTCATACATAAACAAAGGATTCACAAACAGCCTGCATACTTTGTACCTGTCACAGCAGCAAAGTAGGCCTGGCTGCAGTCCTGGAGTTAGGTACAGCTAGTTTAACTGTAATTGGTTGTGAGAATGTCTAAGAAATTGTCCCACACTGGTGAATATTTAATTATAATTAATTTAATTAATAATGGAATGGGCTGCCCAGGGAGGTGGTGGAGTCGCTGTGCCTGGAGGTGTTGAAGAAAAGTCTGGATGAGGCTCTTAGTGCCATGGTCTAGTTGATTGGCCAGGGCTGGGTGCTAGGTTGGTCTGTATGATCTTGGAGGTCTCTTCCAACCTGGTTGATTCTGTGATTCTATGAATAATGATCTCATCTGTGTCATTGTCAGTTGGTGGGTGGGTTACAGTAATAGTGGTGCAATAACATGTAGCAGTAACTTGGATACTTAAGACTTGCAGCTAGTGTAGGACAATGCTGTATGTTCTCAAGGTTGGAGGATACTGTCTGTTTGTCTTCTTTTCCTTGCTCTGCCTGTTCAAATAATAGTAAATCAGCATCCATGTCCTGCTCTATTTTCTCTAGAAGAATGAGCTTTGGAGTATTTAAGGGCTCAGAAATAAAACATGGGTCATCTAGAACAAACGATCTTTCCACAGTAATAGCAAAGCTTGGCCATGTGAGAACAGAATTTTCTTTGGAAAGGGTTCAGCACTGTCTCAGAAGCTACAGAAAAGGAACATTCCTTTAATGCTGTGTGCTCCGACAGAGTACCTGTCTTTGTGCGTGTGCGTGTGTAAAACAAAGCCAGCTGACTTGCTACGTCCCAGCTCCAGCAGACAAAAATCTTAGAGCTCCATAGGTAGCCACTGTGTTGCTTTAGGTATCTCTGAAACATGATCAGAGAACAATAAAAACATACATTAAACATAACATAAAGAATAGAAGCTAATGTTCAAAGAGGTCTTGCTACTATTTCTCCTATTCTTGCCACTATTTCTCTAAATGATGGTATAAATAAATATGTGCAACTGACCATGGATCATCCTCTACCCTTGAGGGTTAAAAAACTTGATCATAGAATCAGTCAGGGTTGGAAGGGACCACAAGGATCATCTAATTCCAACCCCCCTGCCATGGGCAGGGCCACCCTACCCTAGATCAGGATGTGGAACACGTTCTACAGGATATTTTATAGGAGTATTTTTTTTGACCTTTTAATAACTTCACAATATGAATTTGAGTGTACTGTGATACTATCATAGAAAAAGATCAAAATAGCAACTAGAATCAGTGAAAAGGAGATAGAACTGGCCTGAAGTCTGTATGGAACAAAGAAGTGAGATTTATTATCCAAAGTAATGGATAATGATGGAATTGTACAGTTCATGACGGAATATGTCCTCTAATGAAGGGCTGTTATTATGTGAAGCAGGTAATCTCCATTTAAAATAAAAACCTAGGCACAATTATGTTACTTGTTAGCATATAAGCAGCTAAAGGAGTCCTGTGTGTTATTAAGCACTTGCCCTTATTACCTGAGGTGAAATTGTCTGATAGGAAAACTGAGTAGAACTTCCTGTGGAAAAAAAAAAATGTGAACTGTATACAAAATTGTCTGTATGAGTCCTAAGGCTGATTTTAGTGCTCTTAGGTTTTGTTGGCAATGAAACAAATATTTTGTCTGTTCCTAAGGTATGTGAATCTTAGAATTATAGAATCATAGAATCAACCAGGTTAGAAGAAACCTCCAAGATCATCCAGTCCAAACTAGCATCCAGCCCTGTCCAATCAACTAGACCATGGCATTAAGTGCCTCATCCAGGCTTTTCTTGAACACCTCCAGGGACAGCGACTCCACCACCTCCCTGAGCAGCCCATTCCAATGCCAATCACTCTCTCTGGGAACAATTTCCTCCTAACATCCAGCCTAGACCTCCCCCAGCACAACTTGAGACTGTGTCCCCTTGTTCTGTTGCTGGTTGCCTGGAAGAAGGGTCCGACCCCCACCTGGCTACAACCTCCCTTCAGGTAGTTGCAGACAGTATCACAGTATCACAGTATCACCAAGGTTGGAAGAGACCTCACAGATCATCAAGTCCAACCCTTTACCACAGAGTAAAGACAGCAGTGAGGTCACCCCCGAGCCCGGCTCTCTCAGCCTCTCCTCATAGGGTTTTTGTTTCAGGCCTCGCAAAAGAACTTGGATAACAAATACACGTGATAAATATAATAGTGAACTGCATTCTCTTTGCTTCCTTAGGATCCTTAAACCTTGACTGAATCCCCTCATCTTAGACAGGCTTTCATTGTTGTTTCTGTGACAGTTGAATATGAATGGTGAATCTATCTTTGGAAAGCAGAAAATGAGATGCATTGTCTTTTGGTGGTCAGGTCTGATAGATATGCTCTTTTATGTGTCAGTATTGAGACTTATATAAGATTTTGCAAAAGTGAAAATAAGTTTTCCCTAGAGAGACAGATGAGGAATAAAGGATTAATACATCTCTTCATACAATAACTCTTAAGATGAAATTCCAGTCCTATTTATGAAAATGAGAGCTTTGCTACTGACTTCAGTAGGATCACAACTTTACCCCTAAGGTGCAGTTGTGCTTTCCTGGGAAAGCTAATGTATGAAATAGAGCCTCAGCCAGCACATTGTCAATGCAATAGCATAGAAAGAGGATAACATTCAATGACATCCATTGCCAATAATAGCTGCTGCGAGCATCCTGTTGAGCAGTGTATTAATGTTTGTCACTAGCTTTCCAGGTTTGTATAAGATTATTTCTTTGTACCTGAATGAGATAGACCCAGGATGCATTTGGGTTCTTTGTGGAACTGTGATTAGCATTTGTTTTTTCTAATGGTTTTGAAACTCAGACCTGAGTTTCACTCAGATGTGATAATAAATATCAGATTTCTTTGATATTTATTAATAAAGCACACCACTTATAACTAAGTTATTAAAGTCCTTCAAGGCACTGCTTAATTTTTCAGTTATCTTTTTTTTTTTGGTTCTGTCTAGTTCTGTATTAGCTTCCTATCCTTAGGTCTTGCCTTTTGTAAAGTAGGCATTTTCATGCATGCATTTCTGAGAAGTATCCTGCACTTCATGAAAGAAGGAAAAAGGCTCTTGACTGGGATCCCAGTCTTCACTGGCCTGTATTGTGCTAAGGACATCAGCAACATTACAGAGGGTCTTTGGCCAGTATGTTGCTTGTAAGTCAAGACCATCATTCCATATCTTCCACATAAGAATAGCATACTCTTTTTAATAGGGCTGTTTAGATATCAGCTAAGAAAATAACTACTTGATGTGTTTGCATGAGAACAAATCTTGTAGATAAAATTATATTGCATAATAGTTTCCTGCAGCTCCCCAGATAGTTGTTAAAGTAGTCTGAAATTTAATTCAGCCTCTCCCTGTGAAACTGGATCTCTACTTTGTACTTCTGATTGCTTCTCTCAGCTTGATTAATGACGTGGAAGCACTTGTTCTCTGAATTGTGTCTGGGTGCCTCCTGCCAAAGCTATGGAGATCACCTTCAGCTGAGCTTATACATATATGCAGCAATAGCAGCTGTAATGGGTGCTTCAGTGCACTGTGCAAGATCTTCTTCCAAATTAAGGAGGCTCTGACACATCAGTCAGTTTTTCTCTGCCCGTATTTGATTGCACACTTAAAATCAGCTGACTCTCAGCTCAAGTGGTATCTTGTAGATTTAAGCTCACCAGTGGCTGTTGTCTATGTTAGGAAATTCTTCTGTCACTGTAAGTGGTAAACCAAGACTCATACTGAAGCTGGCCCTGGAATTTCTTTTGCAACAATCTTCCCCAAGAAATCTGAGCTTTCCTGATTGCAAGTAGGAAAACTCTTGAAGGAGTGTGTGCACATTGCAGAGAGAACTTAAGGGATAAAAAAGATTTTCTTGAATAATTTCAAAACATGGAGCAAAAATTAAGGATGGGTATCAAACTAGAAGGAAGCAGAATGGTAGTGTGAGGTGACACTGCCTTTTTAGGATCTGAAAGTAATGGAAGTTTTACTTCCATTAAGAAGTTTTAATGGAAGTTTACTTAACTTAATGGAAGTTTTAACTTAACTTATGGAAGTTTTAACTAATGGAAGTTTTAACTTAATGGAAGTTTTACTTCCATTAAGACTACATAAAGTTCTGCATTGTGGTACACGATGTGGATGAGGCACTTAGTGCCATGGTCTAGTTGATTGGACAGGGCTTGGTGATAAGTTGGAATGGATGATCTTGGAGGTCTCTTCCAACCTGGTTGATTCTGATTCTATGTCACCATCTCGCGAGATTCAGCTTGGCACAGTGAGACCATTTCATTGCCTCATTTCATGCTAGTGTGTTTCAGGCTACATGTTGTGTGTCTCCAGTATCTACCTTTTTATACTATATGCAACAGATTCAGTTTTCCTATTCTTGCAGGCAGTATCTTTAGCAGTGTGCCTTGAAACACCTTACAACCTGTCCCTTAATCAGTGTTGCAGAGGATGCAGTTTTGATACTTCTCTAAGAACTATGACACTAGATTCATCCTGGCATATATCTGTCAGATGAGACTGAAAGCATCCAGTTAGAGACACTTCATGCATTCATGTTAGAAAAGGGGGGGGGGGGGGGGAAGTAGGACAACAAATTTGACACAGTGTGAAAAAGGGGAATTGATATATAACATAAATGGGAAATAGAGGGTATCTCAAAGTAAGGTCATAACAGAAGACTTAAATCACACATCTGTCCAGACAGCAGCAGGACATCCTGCCTTTAATGAGGCCAACTGCAGGGTTCTGCACTTTGGCCACAACAACCTCAAGCAGCGCTACAGGCTGGGGACAGAGTGGCTGGAGAGCAGTCAGGAAGAAAGGGACCTGGGGGTACTGGTAGATAGTAGCTGAACATGAGCCAGCAGTGTGCCCAGTTGGCCAAGAGAGCAAATGGCACCCTGGCCTGTATCAGGAACAGTGTGGCCAGTAGGACAAGGGAGGTTATTCTTCCCCTCTACTCGGCACTGGTCAGGCTACCCCTTGAGTACTGTGTCCAGTTCTGGGCTCCTCAATTCAAGAGAGATGTTGAGATGCTGGAGCGTGTCCAGAGAAGGGCAACAAAGCTGGTGAGAGGCCTGGAACACAAACCCTATGAGGAGAGGCTGAGGGAGCTGGGGTTGTTATTTAGCCTGGAGNTGATCATCAAAATATGCTACAGTATCTGCATACCAATACTGACTTTTACAAATATGCAGCAAATATGGATTGTTTGTGAAAAGAACAGCCATGGGTCAGAATGTAACATAACAGAGAAAAGAACTTTGCAAATGTAAATATTTATTGTTAGTGAACAGTAACTGCTTCCTACTAAAATTGGCAGGAATGATGAGTCCAACCTGCTTAATATTTATTGGAGAATTGGGAAGCCAGTGAAAGAGTATAGTTAAAAAAAACCAACACTCTTGCCTTCTAGAAACATCAGCAAGGCTAATGTTGCCAGACCATAATGAAGTGTACTCCAGTGTACTGAGAGCTACTGG
This sequence comes from Tricholaema leucomelas, assembly GCA_013400475.1. Classification (NCBI taxonomy): domain Eukaryota; kingdom Metazoa; phylum Chordata; class Aves; order Piciformes; family Lybiidae; genus Tricholaema lacrymosa; species Tricholaema leucomelas. Next base: position 161,912 of record WAAF01011648.1, read on the forward strand.
GCTGCACATCCACCACTAAAAACCACCACTGCTTGATACTGAAGGGGAAAATACAAAACAAAAAATCCTGCTGTGACAGAAGGGTATGCAGAATTCTTTTCCATCTGTTTTTGTTTGGTCTTTTTGGGTGCTTGTTAATACTTCTGTGAAACATTGCTGGACTGCCATAGAGCAAATTAGAAGCAAGAGGGGAATGTGCTTGATTTTGGAAGAGACCTCTAAGATCATCCAGTCCAACCTAGCACCCAGTCCTATCCAATCAGCTAGACCATGGCACTAAGTGCCCTATCCAGTCTTTTGTTGAACACCTCCAGGGACGGTGACTCCACCACCTCTCTGGGCAGCCCATTCCAATGCCAATCACTCTCTCTGGCAACAACTTCCTCCTAACATCCAGCCTAGACCTCCCCTGGCACAACTTGAGACTGTATCCCCTTGTTCTGTTGCTGGTTGTCTGGGAGAAGAAACCAATCCCCACCTGGCTACAATCTCCCTTCAGGTAGTTGTAGACAGCAATGACACCAGCCCTGAGTCTCCTCCAGGCTAAACACCCCCAGCTCCCTCAGCCTCTCCTCACAGGGCTGTGTTCTAGGCCTCTCGCCAGCTTCATTGGCCTTCTCTGGACACATTCCAGCACCTCAACGTCTCTCTTGAATTGAGGAGCCCAGAACTGGACACAGTACTCAAGGTGTGGCCTGACCAGTGCTGAGTGTAGGTTGATTCTATGACTTGATCGAGCCTCTTCGATTAGGTGCCGTTAAGTCAATGTCATCTCTGCATACTGTGTCATGTTTTCATATCTGCAGTTTGAGTCTTTAACTTATGACCTTTTTTTATGGTTTAGCTATTGATTATACCCAGGAAGATGTGATTCACTTGAAGTACAATATCCCTGTTTGTCGTGGTACTAATAAGCATTGTGCCTTCTGAAAGCTGCAGCAGAAGAGAAAGGGAGGAGGCCTAATAGGCTTGACAGCATCTTTTGTCTGCATTGCACAAGGGGAGAGGGAAAGTTGTCTAGGAATTGTCTTATCATCATAGGCACATATACAGATACCTAAGCTTTTTTATTTGTTTATCTAATCTCTCGGCTGCTTTTTCTATGCCTGTCTTAACCCTTTGTTCTTGAAGTAAGCAAGGAAAAACTGTATGACAGGCATTAAATTTTTTTCTTTCTCAAGAGGAGCTAGTGTCCCTTGTGTTGAGGAGAAAATGGGACCATGTGGAAAGCTAGATTTCAATTAACACATCAAAGGTCTAACTGTGGGAATTTTGTGTTTCCCTGTATGCTTGCATACTGCATTCTTACCTCTCCTACTTCTCTACTTTTTCTTTGCTTCTCTGAAGAGGCCAAATGAAAGCAGCATAATCTTGTTGAATATATTCTGTTTTTTTGCTGGTGAATTAGATGAACAGCTGCAGGAAACAGTCTGGGAACACAATTTGGTGGAAAAAGAAAAAAGAGATGAGATACAAACTAATTCCTTTATGATGCCATTCATTCTATATGCAATATTATACCAGAGGGGTAAAAAAATGGGAAGCCCTAAAATTCAGTTTCAATTTGAGCTGGTTTAAACAGAAGCAATTCTACATACATTGCACCCACAAAAGTGTAGGTAGAAGCTGCACAGCTGGTTGTGTACATTTTTTTTTTTTGCATCCTTAAGAACTTACTTTTACAGGCCTAAGCATTGTACTTTCTTCTCAATATTTCCCAAACAGCTAAGCTAATTCTTACATTATATAGTTCATATATTTTTGGTGTGCTCATATCTTTTCAGCTGGGAGAAAGGCTTACATTTTGGCAGGTAGGACAATCAAAAATCCAATCCAGAAAATGGAGTCATTTGTACATGGCAGTGTCTCTGCAATATCCTTCCGCTCACATTTCTGCATTGTAAAAATCTGGCATGCAGTTGTGTGTTAAGATGGGAAATTAAAGCTAATCCTCTCAGTTGCCAGAAGAATGTCTTACACCAGCTGATGCAATGTGTATTTTGTTTTCTTGTCTTGCTACTTCTCAGGTCCTTTTCACCTAGGAGCATCTGGAAACATTTACAGAATTAAACATCCCTGTCTACCGAAATGGGAGAGCCAAACGTAAGAGTTCTATTGATCTCAGACAAATTACTATCTAGCAAAGTTCTGATACTTCACACTATTTTGGTAAGAGTGGTCAGATTTTTTGATGGGGATCTTGGTAACATAGAACATGTTACACCACACATCCCATATTTTGAAACAGGTATCTGTGGTTAGTTTCTAGCTTGTTATTTTTATCCTACTGCAGGCCAGTGGCTGGAACCAGGTTATTTTCTTGATTGGTTGGTTGGAACACATGAAAACTCTCTGATGCTACCTGGAACACATGAAAACTCTCTGATGCTACCTACATTTTGTAAACTACAGCCTTGGTCTGAAAACATAACCATTTTAGAGTTCTAGGAAAGTAATTTTAAGTAAATATTTTAAAGTGCTATCCTGGAACATAATTTTTTTTCATGTTTAGGTAACTGGAAAAATCATTCTTGGTAGTTACAAAAGTATGGAAAAAGAAATACACACACATATATATATATATATAAATTAACTGCTATACATCATCTAAAACTTTAATAGTCATAAACACTTCAACACAAATAATCCTTTTGTTTAAAAGGGATTGTGTTAATCCTGGGGATGAAAGTGCCATCACATCGACTGTGAGTGTAGCTTGACACTTTGTACCTCTGTGCATGTGCATAGCTTGATATTATCTAAGTACTGGTAACAGTGATACCTAAGGCTACCATGGATAAACACAGAAGGTTTCTGATGACAGCATCTTAAGCACAGGAGAAAAACTCTTGTGTGGTTTATGATACCATCGTAGCCCTGAGGTGCTGACAGAGCTTCATGCACGGTTCTTCTGCGAGTTGTTTTTCCTCTATTTCATGTATCACTTTTGTTGGCTGTTGAAAATCACAGGTATTTTTCTCTTCAAATAAACTCAGATTAAAGCTAATAATGAAAATAAAACTAATTACCCTGGTTATTTTAAAAGAACTCAGAATCTCAGTCTGACACCTTAATGCTTATAAAATGGATGCTTTGGACAAGAGAATTGTATTTTAAGAAATGATGTAATTAAACAAAGATAGTTTTTTTTTTACTTACATTTAACACAGCAGTATGATTTTTGCCATGTGATTGATCATATCACTTGCTAAGACAATGAACTCCTTCTTGTGGCCTTTTAGCATCTGAAGGGGGCCTACAAAATGCTGGAGAGGGACGTTTTAGGCTATCAGGGAGTGACAGGACTAGGGGAAATGGAGCAAAGCTGGAGGTGGGGAGATTCAGACTGGACATGAGGATGAAGTTGTTGAGCATGAGAGTGGTGAAAGCCTGGAATGGGTTGCCCAGGGAGGTGGTTGAGGCCCCAAGCCTAGAGGTGTTTAAGGCCAGGCTGGATGAGGCTGTGGCCAGCCTGATCTAGGGTGGGGTGTCCCTGCATATGGCAGGAGGGTTGGAACTAGATGATCCTTATGGTCCCTTCCAACCCCAACTGATTCTGTGATTTTATGAATCTATGGTCATCAATAACAGAATATAGTTAAGTATTGACTGAAGCATTTGTGAAGATACATAAGTACAAGCTGGATAAAAAAATACTAATAGTCATTGCCATTATAACAATCTGTGGTTTATTTATCTGTTTATTTTTGTTTGTTTGTTTACACATGGCTAAAGTTAGTGTTCTTTAGTTTTTTCATTTTCTGAATTATTTCTTGTTTAACATGGAAGTTTGCTTTGAATTTTACTAAGGCTTTGACTGCCCACAATAGTTGTATTGCCTAACCTATAGCAGTTAAGGTAAAGGAAACAGATTCTCAACTGCTGCCATTATTACAGGAAGTTAAAAAAAAAACCAAAAACAAAGAAAGGAAAGGAACAGAGAAAGACCTTAAAAGGTCATCCAGTCCACCTCAGTAAATGGGTAACTAGGTCATCCCTGAGAGATGTTTGTGTAGGCTGTTGTTAAAAACCACAAATGAAGGGGATTCCATAACCTCCATAAACCTATGCCATCGAGTCTAGACTCCAAATTGAAAGGATTTTTTGGTTGTCCATTTCCCCTTCCCTTCCTTTCCCCTTCTCTTTTCCCCTTCCTTTCCTTTCCCCTTCCCTTTTCCCCTTCCCTTCCCTGTTTCCTATAATTGTTACTTGTTATAATTCAGATGGGTGCAAAGAACTTACTCTTCTTGTTGATTTCATTTCAACTCCATCCAAATAATTTTCTTGGTGTATATTGCCCAGAATTAAGCAGAATGCTCCAACTGAGGCCTCAGTGGCACTGAGGACTGCAAAATAATTAGGTCCTGCATCTCACATACTGCACACTTCCTAATACATTCTGGAATGTGAAATGCCTTTCTGCAGCATCATCGTGTTATTGTTGACTCATACTTGGTTTGAAATTCACTCAAACCTTCCTATCCTTTTCTGCAACCCTGTTGCATTGTTAAAGCTTCACTGTATTATATTCAAAAAGTCGTAGAATCAACCAGGTTGGAAGATATCTCCAAGATCATCCAGTCCAACCTAGCACCCAGCCCTGTCCAGTCAACCAGACCATGGAACTGAGTGCCTTGTCCAGTCTTTTCTTGAACACCCCCAGGAACAGTGATTCCACCACCTCCCTGGGCAGCCCATTCCAATGCCAATCACTCTCTCTGGCAACAACTT
>WAAF01011648.1:166871-222017 GCA_013400475.1 Tricholaema leucomelas
GCTGCTTGGGGTTTTTGTGGCCAAAGTGCAGAACCCTGCACTTGGCCTTGTTAAATCTCATCCCACTGGCCTCTGTCCACCCATCCTGCCTGTCTAGGTCCCTCTGCAGGGCTCTCCTACCTTCCAAGAGATCAACACCTGCTCCTAGCTTGGTGTCATACTTTTCAAAACGGGCAGCAGCATTAGCACAATTTACTATGGAAAGACAGTTTATATGATCTCACTGTGTGACCAGTCAGACCACACCATGCTTTTTGAACTTGTTGCTCACTTTCTAGCCAAACTGGACTGAATGGTCATGGTCTCAAAGGCACCACATTTCTACAGTTTTTGTGAAAGTGTGCAGGTCAATAAGAGTCAATAGAGAGCCCTCTATGGCAACAAGGAATTCAGTGTAAATGAAACCATGATATCAGGCATTGGAAATCTCACAGAAGAAAGTTATGAATATTCCAGACATAAATTTCAGTCAGTGCTTTCACTCTGGGCTAATCTAAACAGGAGACACAAAAGCTATGAGAAGACAGGCTTTACCCACTGCTTTCTGAATTACACTTCTAAGTCATCAGCATCAGAAGATTCTGTCTTAATATCACTCAACTCATTCCCTTCCTTTTCTGGTCTATGCTTCTTTCACCTTTGTTTAAATTAATCATTTTGCATAGCTGAGGATAAGACTTCTGTAGATACATGTGCTAGTTTGAGCACATGTGTTTGAGGTTAAAAAGAGCACTGACATGAGCTAGTTTGAGGTTAGAAAGAGCATTGACTATTTTAGTAATCTCTGTGTCACATTATTTGCTATCCTTCTTGTTAGATGTTGGATTTGAACCTTCCTTTGTCTCCATTATTTCATGTTTATGTGTGAGATGGCTTTTAGGCCTTTTCCTAGTTTAACTCATTTTTTCTCTTAGCCTTCCCAATTTGTTCCCCATGCTATTATTTTAAACTCATTTTAGTCATCTGTTCTTGTTTCCACTTTTTCTGTGTTCATGTTTGTAAGTTAATCAAATAGCTCCTGGTGAAGCCCCATTGCTGTCTTTCAGTCATAGAATCATAGAATCATAGAATGGTTTAGGTTGGAAGGGACCTCAAGGATCATCCAGCTCCAACCCCCTGCCATAGGCAGGGACACCTCCCACTAGAGCAGCTTGCTCAAGGCCTCATCCAGCCTGACCTTAAACACCTCCAGGGAGGAAGCATCCACAACCTCCCTGGGCAACCCGTTCCAGTGTCTTACCACCCTCACTGTAAAGAACTTCCTCCTAACATCCAGTCTAAATCTCCCCTCTTCCAGCTTAAACCCATTCCCCCTCGTCCTAACATTACTAGACCGTGTAAATAGTCCCTCCCCAGCTTTCCTGTAGGCTCCCTTCAAATACTGGAAGGCCACTATAAGGTCTCCTCGAAGCCTTCTCCTCTCCAGGCTGAAGAGCCCCAACTCTCTCAGCCTGTCCTCATAGCAGAGGTGCTCCAGCCCTCTGATCATCTTCGTGGCTCTCCTTTGGACCCGCTCCAGCAGTTCCATGTCCTTCTTGTATTGGGGGCTCCAGAACTGCACACAGTACTCCAGGTGGGGTCTGACGAGAGCAGAGTAAAGGGGGAGAATCACCTCCCTTGCCCTGCTGGCCACACTTCTCTTGATGCAGCCCAGCACTCGGTTGGCTGTCTGGGCTGCATGTGCACACTGCCGGCTCATGTTGAGCTTCTCGTCGACCCAGACCCCCAGGTCCTTTTCCTCAGGGCCTTTCTCAGTTGCCTTCCTCAGTCCTTTCTTTGCATCAGGGTAATCTACTGTTGTGCCTTTAGTACACTTCATTCACTAACTGCCAGCTTTCCTGTGGTCTCCTTTCCTTCTGAATTTCTTCCAAGATATATACCCACCCAATAATTGCCTCAGCTAATTAAAATCTGCTTTTGGAGACCCATTGTCTTTCTGCCAGTCCGTGCTTTCTTTGGCATCACGAATTTTATTGTTTTGGGATCAGTTTTATATGTATACCTCCCACCTTTGTCTTAATCAGGAAGTATTAACTGATAAGCTAAATAGTATGCAAAACAGCCTTTCCTCTCTTATCTCCTTAACTGTCTGAAATCACAAGTAGTTGTTCTCAGTACCCTTCAGGAATGTGCTGTGCAGCTTGTCTCTTGTACAAATATTTTCCAGGAACTGGTGTGTGTGTATGGGTGGTGGGTGAAAAGAGAAGGTTGTCCTACATCTGCAAGGTGTTATCTTTTTCTTGGAGGAAGGAGTATGACCTATCTGGATGTCATAGAAAAGGGACAGGATGCTGGACTAGATGGGTTTCAGATCAGATGAAGTAAAGCAGCTTCCCTCTTCCCAGCACAACAGGCATTATGGAATGAGGCAGCAGACCTGCTCACCTGAAGCTGGAAGTGAAACAGTGGTAGGGAATATCTAAATTCTACTATCATTTTAATATTAATATTTCATCACCTATCAGGCTTATTGTTGATGTTATTTGGCCAAAGTTTGAAGGCCTTATTCAACATCAGCAAAAAAAACCCCAACAACCTGAAACTGGTATGGCTTTTGCCTGAAAAAAAGCATCAAGACATGCCCCACTGCTTTTAGAAACCACCTGCAGACATGGCTCTGCAAACACTGTCCATCTCTAATGGCTTAAATCAAAGGCAACAAAATAAGCTCCAGGCAAGACAGATACTTCAGGAAACAAGATACAAGGTGTAAAGGGTGAGACAGAAGTATGAAAGATGTGTGGAAAAGCATGAGCTTCAAAAAAGATGGAGAGGAAGCCTGACAGATAAGAGGGGCCTGTTTACCAGAGAGCAGTGTTATAAGAGGAATAGTCTGAGTGCAGGAAAAGATTGCAGAGAATAGTAGACAAGGAAATTGCAAGGGACATGGGAAGAAAAGCAATAAAATAAAAGGAAAACAGGTGGGGGAAATGAAAGTAAATGTAGCATCCGTCATGATGGGATTTTTAATTTTTTCACCAGGGAATATTTAAAACCAAATTATTTTTTATTAAAATGACATACACAAGGAGAGATTGTAAAACTGGCTTTGATTCTGACTGGGATGTAGCTAACAACCTGAGTAGCTAGAGCAGAGGGATATGGTGAAAAAACCCTCACTGTTTAATTTTTATGTTTAAATTGGAGGGAAGCTGTTTCCAGGCTTCTTAGAGAATTGGGAGTACAAATAAGCATTCCAGAGGTGGATCACTGCATCCGACCGACGGTGATGGTATCAAAGGTATGATAAATGCAGTTTATGACAATTACATGGATGGTAAAAATAGATCTATGCTTACAGGGTGTTTGTGTCTTTTTCTGGAATGTAGGCTTAATATGATACCATTTTTTTTCGTTTTGTCTTCTCTCTGCATCTTGATATGCTGGTATATTTAGCAAAGATATTTTTGCTAGTTTATTATTTATGTATGGTTGTTGTTTTTTTTTCTGTTACCTTGCAACTCTGAGCTCCTAGCAAATGCTGTATTAAAAAAAAAAATATTACAAAGCATGTAGTGCAGTAAATGGCTCAGGGAGACAGCTCTTAATTCAGCAAGCCTCAAAATTCATTTCATCAAGATCTAAATAATTTTTTTTCCCCAATAAAAACATTGGTGCTTTAAATTAAAGTTTCAGAATACTTAACTGAATTGGAAAATTAATGTTAGTACAATTGCAACATTCCTGTTTGCTTATAAATAGAAATGCTGTGTGAGAATTAGGTGCAGAAGCTGTTACAATCTGAGACAGTGTTCTATCACAGCAATGCACTTGCTGTCACAGTCACTTGGCATTTTACCTTGTACTTGTGCCAAAACTGTATTTTGAATCTTCTGAGCTACATGACACAGACTAGAAGATTCTAGTTGTCATTCCAGTCCAGGCTGGTCAGGAGCACAGTGGTTTGATATAAGAAGGGTCTATACAAGTGCTCAGCCGTGTCAGGCAGAAGAAGAAAGGAGAGCATTTGAGCAACAACTTACCAGCATTCACCAAAACAGAAAGCAGTATTTTCTTCTCCCAAGCTACATTCTCCCAGCATACTGTATTCTGTCTAACCTAGAAATGTCATAAATACATCATTTTGATGATGAAATAATATAGACATTTTCTACTTGAGCTGCTGCACCAGTATGTCTGTTTAGTTAGAAGAATGTTCTTCTATGATAGTTAAATCAGATTGGCTGCTGGTGTTGGCATAGCTGTAGGTGTGTGTATGTGCTATATATGGGGTAGGTGAGTGCATGTGTCTGTGTCTGTATACATACATCTATGTATGTAGTTCATATATATTGGCAAATACACTGGCAAATATACAGCATGGCATACTCTAATAGCTTATGCTTTAACAAAACACCACTGCAGGTCTATTTTTCAAAGTGCTGAGATGGCAGGGAACTAGCAGAATCTGAAGCCTTCTTAACAGCAGAACCTTAGTTTCACTGGTGTTGAAGGTAATGGATGATCTGAATCTAAGGACTCGAATATTGCTCGTAGAAGAGAATTGCTTGTTTGAGGAAAGAACAGAAACAAGGCTGGGTTGTTCTATTGTCTGTGGAAGAAGGTAATTTGCTTCAATTTCAAGAAGAAATATTAAATATTTCTGATTAAATATATGAAGAGGTAAAGAGATGTAATACCCTTATCTTTGGAATAATGGAATTTCATTGTACTTTTCTGTTCTTCAGTTGTCCTTGATTTGAGGGTTACTGCTGTGATAAACCTTGCTAACTTCCATTTGACACATTCTCGCACACAAACGTTTCATTCCTCTCTATTCTGAACTGAATTTTGAAGTCCTCTTCCTTAGCAGTTAGCAAAGCTAAATGAGGTTTTTTGGGTTTAACCTGGGCCCAAGCTTTCCCTTCTGGATAGGTATATGGCACCTTCTTAATTCTTATCCACTGCAATCCCACAGAGCAGGTACTTCCTTGTATCTACTACATCAAGTTACACTTGGTGTTGATATGCAGTGTTTACATAGGAAACCTTTTCATGCTCATGAAAATTAGAAAACAAGTATCTAAGGTTTATTCTATTAAAAAATTTAAAAAGAGTGCTACTTACTGCTGTTTGAGTTGAGTTTAGTTTTTAACATTTTGGGTGGGCAACACTGATCCGACTGCTCACCACTGTGAGAGAGAGGCTCACCATCTGGCCACTGGATCATAAAGTTTTATTGCAAAACAAAGGCGAGGCATTCAAGTAAAATCACTACATCCATTTATGATTCTAGGTAATAAGGGAAGTCTTTTAGAATATATTTGGAAAATTCTGAATGGTATTAATGTTCTTTTCTCCAGCTGTGATAAATTGGTAGCACTGAAGCAATGTGGCTTTACAATAATAGGATACTATGTCAGCTCTAACACGTTGAGAAAGCAGGTTTTCTATGAACTACAGGGAGGAAATATACCACCTCCATGTGTTTTTGAAGTTACATAGATGGCCTTGTCTGGAGATTATCTATATAATTCACATTCTGCTTTAAGTCTATATAACAGCTTACAAAATCAAGAGCTATAGCTCTGCTGTATTACAAGTAGATTCCAACCTGTATTTTGCAGTAGGTATACCCATCTCTGACAAGCAGCAGGTGCTGTGTTTAATGAGTGCTGTGATGGGGAATCCTGCAGTACTTGCCTACTCACTCCTGGTCCCTCATTGAAGTGTCTTCTAACACATGACAAGATATTGCAAAGATATTTTTCATGGTGTTAATTGTAAAAGACATTTTGGTGGTTTTATAGTTATTTAAACTTCATGTCTGATAGAAGTAATGAATGGGATTTTCCTTTTCATATCCTGTTCTCCTTGTCAAAGCAACCAATGCTTTATTTAATCAAGGAGTCCCCAACCATATCAGTGGAATAATTCTGAACAGCAGTGTGTAAGTGGCAGAAGGAACAAGTGTTTATTTTTTCGTATGAGTAGCAGGGGTTTGTATTAAGTGGATGCAAATGCATATAAACAATGAGACTGAATTTCTTAACTTGGTGCTGCTTATTTGGCAGATTTTAAAAGCAGCTTGCTGCAGCAGGATATACTCACCAGGAAACGAGGTGCATGTTTGCTTATGCTATTGTATGGATTGTGAGATTATGTTTTAACCTTGCAAGAAGTTTCTATACTAAATATTAATACTGCAGTCAGGGATAACTAGGACTGTTTTACTTCATGCCTAAATAATAGCAATTCCCTGATTTTGCTTAGGTAAAGCCTGAGAAGTCGTCTTTAGGATCAAGTCTTTACAAACAAGTAAGCCTTGGTTGAAGGATGACATCACTTTTCTCTGTGAAATACAATGTATCATTGTTACTAATAAATGTCCTGGAACACCTTACTTAGCAATTAAAGATACTAATTTTTACTTCAAGTTAATAGTGAGCTGCAAAGAAACTTACAGCTATGCTGTATACTTGTGGGAACTGAAGATCTTAGATAATTTGACAGATGACACTTTAAAAGGAAGAGACAGAATTGGTTATACCTGTGTTGTGCACAGACCTGCAACCCGACATTGGTAATCTATTCTGGCCATTCTCAAATAGAAGGGAAAATAGATTAGACAGCCAGGATGTCTCTGTAACAGTAACCACAAAATGAGCACCGTGCTTTGCTGATGAATATACCTCTTTGGACATGCAGAATGCAATATATCTGCAAGCATGTTTTTATTAAGTAATCAAAGACATTGCCATACTTAGGTTGCACTCAAAAGACTCTGCTCCTGAACTACCTTTGCCATGTATCTCATGTTCTCAGTGAAGACTGTGTTACTTTTAAGGAAGGGAATCCTGAAGATTTGGTTTAAATTCTGCTATGTCTGCACTTTACCCTAACTCAAAGCAGCAAGATACGTTTTGAAAGGTGGGGAGTTCGCCAGCTGGGAGCTTCAGCCTGTGGGACGAGACAGGTGAGAGGTCGTGGGGCCTGGCACATGGCTCCTGCCCCAGTTTCAGTTCACCTGGTGGCAGCTGCAGCTTTTCAGCAAGGCAGGTTACAGCTGGCCAGCGACACCTCCCTCAGGACAACAGCTTCTTTCGGGTCCCCCCAGCACTCTGCTGCCACACGGTCCTGTTCGGGGAAAGAAAAACACTTCCAATCCGTCCGATCTCTGACGGCACCCGGAGGAAAAGCTGCAAAAACATTCACCTGGCCGTGCTAGGAAGTGCTTCGTTCAGCCCCGTTGTTACTGCCCCTTCTTACCGCAGCAGCGGGGCTGGGCTCGCCCTGCGCGGTCTCACACCGGGGTGGTGCCGGGTGCGTACGGGCTCCGCTCCTGCGATCATGGCCGTGGCAGCGGAGCGAGTGGGCTCCGGCGCGGGCGGAACGGGCCACTCAGGAGACTTGGACAGAGAGAAGCACCAAGGTCTCAGAGGAGCCACCTCCGGCCCCGTTGCGGCGGCTGGCGGAATGCTGCCTGCGGTGCGGAAGGTGCGCGCTGGGGTGCGGAGTCAAAAAAAGCCCCGCCGCGGGACGAGCGTGCAGGGAAGGGGTGGGGGGGTGCCAGTCGGCGGGCAGCTGCAGACCGGCCCAGGGTATGGACCAGGGGCGGCTATGGAGGCAGAAACCAGTCGGCGTATTCAGGTCGCGCCGCTGAGGGCCATGGGGCAGGTGCGTGCGAGGGGAGACGCCGCTCTCCGCTCGCCGCCTCTGGGCGGCTACAGCACGGTTGGGCTCCACTGGGCGCCGGCGGAGCGCGGCGCTCGCTCAGCTCGCGATCCTGTTTGCGCATGACCCCTCCCCGCCTGCGCCCTCCCCTCCCCGGCGGCAGCGGCAGCGGCGGCGGCGGGGAAGGTTGGCCTCAGACACAGGCGGCTGCTCGGCGGCGGCGACGCAGTGCAGAGGTGCGGGCAGGTTGCGCTGGCCCCGCGCCCCGTCTCTCTCGCGCCCCGCCTGCCTCCGGAGCCCGGTCCCCGCCGGCGGCCTCCCCGCGCCGGTGTCGGGCCGGCCCCCCGGCCATGAGCGCGGCGCTGGGTGTCCCCCCGCCGCGCCGCCTCCCTCGCCGCCCCCGGCGGCTGCCGGGCTCCAGGAAAGTAGCTTGATGAGTGTCCAAAGTAGCAGTGGAAGTTTGGAGGGGCCGCCATCTTGGTCCCGGCTCTCCACGTCCCCACCGAGCCTACAGGGCTGCTCCGCGGCGGCGGCCTCCCAGCTCCACAGCACGCCGCCCAGCAAGCCGCCCAAGGAAGGTAACCAGCGCGCCGCGGGGCTGCGCGGGGGGCCCGGCTCTCGGGGAGGGGCTCGGCAGCTGCCGGCGGAGGCCGGTCCCGGGCTGGCGGGGACAGACGGCGGGAGAGGCTGGTACCCCCGGCGACGGCGGTGTGGGGTCAGCGCTGGGCCCGGTGGCGGCGAGGGGAGCCGTGGGCATTGGGCGAGCAGGGCCCCGCCGTCCCCGCCCGCGTCTTCCGCCGCCGCTTATTAGCGCGGCGGCGCCTCGTTGTTCCCCCTCGCCGCCGGGCCGCGAAGGGGGAATCGACCGCGCTTCCTCCGCTCCCGGGCCGTACGTCCTCCGCCGCTCGTGTCTCCTCCCGCGGCGGCTGTCCTCGGGCGGCTACTCGCCGCGTCCTCCCCGAAATCGCTTCCCCTCCGCCAGCGGCAAAGTAAAAGTGCTGCGCCGGAGGGATGCGGCCGTTGTTGCTGGATGGAGGGAGTCGGGCACTTTTGGCATCATGGAGGTGGGGAGGAGAAGAGGGGTCGACATTGGAGGGTTCTTCCCCCTGGGGAAGGGGAAGGCGAGCTCGGGGGAGGCCGGTTTTACGGCCAGAAGAAGTGACAGAGCGCCTTACGGCCACCACGGAATGACTGCAACTTTCTCCTGTCCTCCATCACGCCTTAGATGATAATATTTTTCTCCTCCCTCCCCTGCTCCTCCCCTCTTGTGTTACACCGACAGCGACAGCAGGGTGTTGTGGGTGTTTGCAGGGAATATCCGTGTGAAGGTTATGAGCAAACAAGTCCCTTCACTATTCCCTTTCGGGTATTGTCTGGTTTTCCTCCTTGCGTTGAAATGTGTTGCCACAAGATGTAGCAGTTATACAGCTTGTGAATCGCTCGGTGCTTTAGCGAAAATAACCACTTCCTGAACGCTGGTTAGTGGCGGAGGAGAACTTTTATACACAGATACTTGCATACTTGGCACTTGGATAATTGTTCTCGATTTGCCCCAGTTTAATGAACAGCGTGTTGCGTTTCTGGTAGCTTCTATTAAATAGCATTTTTCAAGCAGGAAACTTTCTAAGTTAAAATGGAAATGTTAGTGAAAACGGGGGGATCTTTGGTTCTTAGGTTTTCCTGTAGCTGCTTGCTTGCCTGCCTTTTCTCTCCCTCTTTTTTTTTTTCTTCCTCTGCCTCTCTTTCGATAAGCTGTGTAAGGAGTTGGTCACAGCAATCTTACGTCCTGAAAATGCACAAGGCCGTCTGTGTTTCTCCATTTTCCACGCCAGTAGTTGTCAGACTTGTATCACTCCGTGTCACTTTTGCACACGCTCCTGCAGGTAGATTGACATGAAATGCTCTAGAAAATACCTGGAGAGGAATTACAGTATACGTTAAAGATGCTGAGTAAAGGGGCAGGCATTTTGTGCTTGTCTTTTCTGGGAGCCCGAAGCTCTTACAAAAACAACAGCCACTGGCTGAATATGCAGTTCGAGTTTGTCAAGAGTAGGTTTCTTCAATGCTGAAACACTTGTTATGAATATGCATGCGTATAATAGTCACATAGAGCGTATACATGAGGTGGTTTCAGATACCTGACATTGCAGCACAACTTATATATCTATTTATTTCACGGAAAAATAGTATAGCTTAGACAAGGAAGAACATTGTTGTGAAATTAATTTTTAATATGATGGTGATAATTACTTTTTTCTTTTTTCTTGCAACTCACGCTGTTGGAATTTTCTGTGTCCTGTAATTTACATCCTCTAATACAGATTCAGAGGTGATGGAGTAATTCAGAAACCTGGTGTTTGCTTGGTTCTATAATGTACTGTATTTTCATGGTGTTCCTGGGTAATGATAATTGTGCATCCACACTAGGTAGTTCTGTCTGAAAGTCATCAGAAGCTGCCAGCCGTGCGTGGGTTCGTATTTTGTGTTCATGCTCATGAGACGTTAACAACACACCTTACTTTATGTATGTACATTTTACAGTTAAAGGTCTTGCGTCAAAGCAATAGACCCTGAAATATAAGTGTCCTTATGTTCTTAGATGTTAGCTGATGTACGTGAAAGAATGATGTCAAACTAATAAGCATTCAGTGCAGTGTATTCATAGGAGCTTGTGCGTTCATCAATTCTGAACTTGTGATACTTTGTGATGCTAACAGAGTTCATGGGCTTTGGAGCTGTACACGAGGGTACTGGCCCATAGTGGATCAGAGCTGCATTGCTGCTAATGCCTGTGCCTGTTCCGAGTGGGGTAATATTTCCAGATACGGTGCATTCGGCACTTGGGCTGATCTTATGAACTGGTTTGGCCTTCTCGTTTGTGTATTCAGATGCCTTTGATTGGCTTCTGTGACGTTTATGCCTGTGCTGCCTTCAAATGCACATGGAGTGCACCACGTGTCCTGCAGTAGGGGCATTTGAAGGTTCTGATTTATTAAGAACAGAAACTTCCAGCACTCTGCTTTAGGAAGTCCTAAAAATAGTCTCTGAAGCCGTAATATGGAGAAAGCAGAAAGGAAAGCTCTGACACTTATGACTATGTCACAATGTTGGTTTTGGTTTTTTTTTTAAATTATAATACTTTCTCAGTACCAGAAAGGGACTGCTTGGGAAATAAAGGTGAAATCAGAGCAAACAGTCTTATTTTCAAATGCATTGCAGCATTACAAGATTTTTTCATTGGATGTTGTCGTCTATATCTTAGACTCATTGTGGCTTAGCTGTATAGATTTGAATTAATGTTTAAAAGTTTTAAAGTGAAATGGCTGAGGTGGACTTGAATACAGTTTCATCTGTAAACTTTTATTGTCCAACAAATGTCTTGTTTGCAATTCAGTATCATATGTAAATGTCTGTAGTTCTGTCAATTATCTTATATGCTGATAATGTATTTGTGGGCTATGTGGTCATTTATTCGAGAGCCCTGCAGTAGATGTTATAATGAATTTAGGAGGACTGCAGTATTATTTAACATATGGTATGTGATTATGTGCCTAAATCTTGTGCCACAGGTCATATATTACAGTCACACAACTTCATGGTTGAAGTTTCTTGACTTTCGACTGCTTCATGCATGTAACTGAAAAGACCAAAGCATGTACCTGGAAAGTACTGTTTTGTAAGTGGGTGATGTTTGGCCCGATGCTGACAAGGCAGAGAGACAGGAGAGCTTTTGGGAGGTAACTATGAGTGTCTTGGAAATAGTTTTTCTTCTGAAGTTGGAGGCAGTTCCACAGTGTCTGGTAGTGAAGTATGATGCTTTGCAAGTTGGATGTTGTTTGTGTGCGATGTTGGCTTTGAACACTTTGCTAAACACACAGCAGAATGCCAAATACAACTTTGGATTACCAGGACAGGAATGTACATTGCACTTTTCAAATTTGAACCTGAATAAACCTATGATGACAAAGTGGTAAATAAACTCATGATGTGTATTTGACACTCTCTGAAGAACTAAACTGTAGGTGTAGTGGGTTTTGTTGTTGACTTTAAGGAAAAAAAAACCACCAAACTCAAAACTTACTGTATGTTACTTAATGTGTGTTACTATTAATTGGTGCCTGAAATGTGATGGTAGTTGTTCATCTGAGAAAAAAGGTACAGTTTATTCCTCCTCGAGTTTCCAGTCAAGTTTCTAAATGCCAGATGTGTTATGTATGCCACATACAGTGTATTAGCCTATGAACACTACCAGATCTTATTAGAAGTCCCAAGGCTGTTCTTTGCTGTTGTTTGCCTGTGGTGTAAAAACTCATCTTCTTTATTTGCTTAACCAGTAGGTTCTCAGTAAGTTTAGATTTTGTCATTCAAGTGTAGATTGATGATTTTATGGATTTATGTAGCAGCAGAGAAAAACTTGGTTTTTACTTAGGATGAGCACAGCCATCAGAGATTATTTAGGCTGGCTGTAGCATGAGCAGGTGTTGTGTAGGACTTTGATATGTATAGATTCTAGACTGTGATATTACTGATGGGTTTGTGGCAGTTGTGTTTCTCATAGTGAGCTGATGCTTGTGGCAAATTATTTCAAGATTTTATGGCATGCCCAGATAAGAAATGGGCAAGTGTGACCATTTTTAAATTTGGGCCCTTGCATCTGGCTTTCTAGAAGGCAAGTGTTGGAGGCAATAAGGGAATAAAGGAAATTAGTACTTGGGGGATTGTTTTGTTTGAATTGTGTTCTAACTTGGCTAGAATGGCAAAAATGGAAAATTCCATAACCTATTCCATTTTCAATGTAGAGAGAATCAATATTGTTAAGGACAGACTGTATTTATTTATTATTATCTCAATTCAAATAAAAAGCTTGTCATTTTTTCTTTCCTTTTTTGTTTCTGTTGGCTTTTTCTTTCAGCAAGTATTTTTTTTTTTCTTCAGCAAGCTGGAATAAACTTGGTTATTAATAATAACTCAGGTCTGCAATTAGTCTTGACATTTGTTTGGTCTTTCTCAGAGCCTCATAGCTGTAAATGATCACAATATACCATTTGGACTCCTGGGAAAGGCTACTGTATATGTGCCTCGTGGTCAAAGTTAAGTCTGTAGAATTTTGCTACCTGAAAGATTGGAGATTATGGAACTATGTCAGGCTGAAACAATAATTTATTTCTTGATACAAGGTTGTATTTTGAACTGGTACTTGCTTTCAAACCAGATCACTCCTATAGAAAATGTTGAAGTTAGTAAATTAAGTTTATGCAGTAGAGTATTTCCTGGACTTGTAGCTCCTTTAAAAGTATAAAAGCACACAAGGGGTGGCAGGAGAAGAAAAGCTTTATATTCATGAACTTTATGAGCCTCTTTCTGTTTGGCATGGTGTGTTTGAACTGTGAGAGAGGAGAAGTGACGTTCACTTTGCCAAACCGCTTCGGGTAGAGGTGAAGGTGGATAGAAGAGAAAGAGTGGTTGGGGTTTCATTTGAGAATGGCAATGCTTCAGTGGTGGTGCCTGGAGAGCGGCCACCAAGCTGGCCACCATATGTAACCAGTTTGTCAAATGGACTTGCCAATGGAAAACTTCTAATGGTTGCCGAAGATAACAAGGGACAAGTATTGCATTTTGTTCAGTACTTAAGAATCACTTTTGGTAACAGCAGAGAAAGGTTAGTGAGCATCAGAAGGTACTTTGGATCCTACATTTCCCTTCATCTTGACTCTGTCCTTACTGAGATGCTCTGTTTGCGATAGAAACTAAGGGTCTGCTTCCTTCCTCAGCATATTCTCTCTGGAGGTCTTTCTCCTTCTTTTCGTTCCTGAGCAGAGCACCAGCATATGTCAGCAGAAAAATCCTGGCAACCAGTCTTTCCCTGGGGAGGATGTGGTAGGTGGCAGGAACACGAATGCTTGTAAGCTTTAATCGACCTCAGTCAGACTTAGTCCCAAAAGAGTGGAGCAGAAAGGTGTAAGTGAGGTTGGGCATGCTGAAGATGGACAAAGGAAGACCGAGGTTGTGAGAGCCTTTAGGGGTGGGATGTGCTGATGGGATTGACTGAAATCAGAGTGATTATATTACTAATTTTAATCATTATTTAAATCAAAGAGCAGGAAATCCTGATTAAATAATTGTTTTTAATTTTATTTTGCATTTGTGCTTAATTATTTTTCCTAAAGAAAAGTTGATTCTGATTGGTCTAATTTGATTATTCCTCTTGCTAGGCAGGAGGGTATGCATCTATATGCATTTATTTAAGTAGTTGTGCAGCTCAGATTCTTTAAGAAGCAATTCTCCATGCTATAGACAGCTTTTAGGTAACTTTATTAGCTAAATAACATGAATTCTAGTTGTGCTAGATACGTAGGAAGAAATAAACCTATCCAGATGTGTTTTGCATTTAAACTAGATGAAGCAGAATTGTCTGTAGTTTGTGGAACGAGTCAGTTATTTCTGGTCACTGTACCTTGCAAGATTCAGAGTTAATAGATCAAATCCAGCCACTGTTCCTTCTTGTTCATCACTTGGAAAAGAAAGCCATGCTTTCCTTTTTTCTGAGTTGCCAGTTGCTGTTTAGCAGTTCTGAGTGAACCAACTGTTGAAGTGGTTGAACAAATGAAAATGGCAGAAGAGTTGTTGGCGAAAGCTGCTTGAGTGCTTCAGAGCTCTGATTTGGGCGGCTTGCCGACAGCTTCCAGTGATGTGATGGTTTGGCTGCCAGCAGAGCATAAAAGTTTATATTGTTTGAATGTATTATTCCCTTGTATGAATTTAATAGATCATAAACTGTAAACCTCACTATAGATTCTTATCACTCCAAGTTTAGCTTAAATGTTTAACATTGGAGCGTAATTTTTAAAATACACAAATAAGAAAATTGATTCCCCCTGGGCTCAGAAGGCCTTTTTAGCTTTAGCTGGAGAGGCTCTGAGGCCAACGAGTGTTCTCCAAGGATTTAGAGGGAAAGCTAGAGATTGTTGGATGATCATACAGCTGTGATGGAAACCTGATCACTTTGGAATGGAAAGCAATTTAGTGGAGCCTTCACGTAAAATGGAAGATCGTGGAGAAGGTTGGTACTCCCTGGGACCATCTCCCCTTGCTGAAAAGTGGCAGCAGGAGCATTAAGCAGTGCATCTTGCCTCAGCATATCTGCACAGTTTCAAATGGGTGGAAGCTTAAAGGTTGCAGTGCTTTCTTTATAATGTCCTTAAGAACAAAGCACTTAGCACTTCAGATTTTAAGAGATGAGGAGGTGGTAAGAAAATCCAGAGTGCCTTTTGCTGGAAATGAAGCCTCACTGTAATTACTTGGAGACTGTCAAGTACTGGATTCTCTTTCTTTGGACTTACAGTACACCTATACCAGTAGGGAAATGGGCAACATTGATGGGTTTAGAAAAAATCATTGTATGATGTCACATATATCCAGCCTTCTAGATAATTTAATTTTATGACTGTATATTGAGCTCAAAGCATATACTTTTATATATGCTTTATAAGCATTGTGCCCTGCAGCTGTTGCCTCTGGTGAATCGCAAAGTTTATTTCTGTGTTTAGGTAAGTAATAGACCCTCTGATCTGTATGCATAAGAGCATCAAACTGGAAAGTAACTGTAAATATGTAAGTAAATATTTAAGTTGGTTTTTAGAACTTCTCTAAGGCTGAAAGAATATCATTTATTCTTCACTTGATGGATCTTTGATTCCTTTGGGATCACACAGCAAATTTAACAGCAGAGGTGTTTGTTTCTCTTTTCACCACCACTGAACTCTTGAACCTCTTGATTCTGTGGAAACAAACTTGCATGATGCTACAAGTTGTATTTCTGCTACTTCTTTCACTCCCGTGGCTTAAGTTAATCAGGCCTGTACGCTGCGTAGTTGTGTTTGTTAAGTGTAGGTTTTTTTCAAGTTAATGCTGAGCTCTCATAAGTTGTACAGTTTTGTCCTATATTTTGCAGCTGTATTTCAGGCAATGATTTTTTTTTTCTTAATGTGCCCTAATACCCTCTTTCTAGCTGTTTTGGTCCTCTGGGATGCTGCAGTCTTTTCTCTTTCCTAGCTTATTCCTAGTAAAAGTGATGAGAGAAATGTCCTTTAAGTTGATATTTTCATTATAAGGAAATAGGGAAAAAAAAATCTACATTACTGCTAATATTTAAGATCAGTAGAAACATGTATTTTAAAATTAATATGTACATAATTATAATTTAAGCTATGTTTATTGTTTAGAGAGGACTTTTTTTTTCTTTACACTGCTGACTTACAGTAAGTTTTATATTATTCTAAGTGATGTAATTGTAAAGACCAATTGTATTTGTTTATACAAGGTTCTAATTAAACCAGTTCTCTTAAGAAATATGTTTGTGTGGTCCAAAAGCTTTAGAGTAGCTTTGTTGTTGGCTTTTTTTTGTCCTTTGCAAATAGTTTGTGGGTGGGGGGAAATCAGGTATTATGCTTAGGTTCTTAAGTTATTGGCAATTGTTTTTAGTCTTGTTAGGTAATTGTGATGGTTTGGGTGTTGCCTACCCCCCCCCACTTAAGAAAATCAGCTGGACTAGACTCAGCCGCTCTGAAAAATTGAATGGAACTTCACACTTGCAGCTTAGCACACTATACAAGCAGGTATTTACAATGTATACAGCTATAGACAGAAACATACAAGTCAAAAAGTAATACAGAAACACAACAGCCCTCCCAGAAACCAGAGTCCCCAGGAGGGGCTCCCAACCACCCTTCCACCTTCCTCCCACCCCTCTGCTTTATCCCAGACTTTGCCTTATGTTCATGGTGAGTTTGGAGGGTCAGCCATGGGGATTAGGAAGCGGATGGATTGATCAGGCAGCAAGTTAGGTTAGAGAGAGAAGTTCAGCCCTAGAGCGAGATTCTTTTATCTATATTTATGTTCTTATACTTTACAGCCAGCCTATGAGTGAAGTAGACCTCCTCATTGTTTCCTTTTCACAGCCTGTAATCTAATTCTTCTCACCAAAACATTCTAGCTAGCTTCAAACTAGCACAGTAATAATGAGTTCTTAAAACAGCATGTTGAAAGTTGCATTAGAAGATGCATCAAAAGTTTTGAAACTTTTCAAAGTTCTTTGTTGTTGCTAAGGTATGTCCAGGAAACTGTCCCACTTCCATTTCTCAGCTCCTTTCCCCATAATGTGTTCCCTTCATCAGCCAGGTGAGAATTTCAACTGATGTGAGAAAAGTGATGGTGGTCTAGGTGGTGTGATTAGCTTCCTGAAGTAATACTTTTTTTTAGTTGTGATTATTGATTGTTAAGAGTAGGTTTATTACTAATAGTTGCTATGTTCTTGTCAGTTCCTTTATGAGGAATTATGAGGAGTGGGATTTTCAGGTTTTAAAGTTACTGCAGAGTGTAAAATAGAAGTCATTCCTGAAGATAGAGGTTTAGAATTTTCATTAGAGGCACCAGAATCACTTGGCTTTGAATGTTACTGCCTCCATGTGCAAATGTTTCTTTGTGAAGTTCACTGCCCCTCTAATTTGCTGCCACAATCAAATTACATATTACCTCTTCCTAATAAAATTGTGTTATTAAATGGTTGTGATGCTAATAGTGCCTGAGAGGGGTAACACTGGTATTCGAACTATGAAAGGCAAATATTGTGGTCGTTGCTTCCTTGTTAGTATTTTGTATTCTGTATCCATAGATTATTTTTTTGGTCTCTTTCTTGATACATATTGTCACCTCCAGTACATACAAGTGTTTAATATTAAGGAAGAGGCAATTCTACGTATCATGAATTTGCACACTTTTACATATACACAAAATGTGCATGTGAAGTCTTAATGAGCTCTTCGTTTAGTCATTAGGAATACTAATGTTGTGCTTAGGACCTCCCATCCCCCACAGCAGTCTCATAAGCAAGCTAAGCTTACACAAAAACTTCAGCTGCTTTTTAGTAAAAATGCTCTAAATTCCTCTTGTCTCTTAGTGCATATTTCTACAAACTCCTTTCTTTTTCCCAGATATGTCGTTTTGTTAAACCTGATGAGTATTGCAGATGATGCAAAATTTGGCTGCTAGATGAAACCATGCTAATTTTGCCATATTTTCAGTGCTAGCTTTTTTTTTTTTTTATTGCTCTTTCCAACAGAAGATTTAAAACATGTAGACTTTGGGGAAACCCAGTCTGGTTGTGTATTAGACTACACAGTAATATTTCTTGTGTTTTTCTTCTTATTATACTTTCAAAATATGCTACAGTTAGAGAACGAAATATTGAAGATGTGACAACAAAATAATTTCCAGTAAATGACCTTAATAGTGATTTTTATTTTTTTCCCCCCTCCTGTGTAGTGTGATTGAAAGTTGACCTGATTTGTTCTCCTGGCTAAATTGCAATGCGCTGTTCTCTCTGAGCCTTTCACTTGTTTTTCTCTTCTAGAGAAGTGCAAATAACAGACACCAATCTCTGCCAACATCTGACACCACCTTCCTGCTGTTTTTCTTAAATTTCTTTCTTCGAGTTTGTTCATACCAAAAAAAAAAAAGAGAGAGAAAACCTGCTATTTTTACTTTTTTAATTGTTGTTCTTGTGACACTGCAATCTCATCTTTTAAAGGGAAGGGACTGATGAAGCAGCAGTACAGTGACTATCAGAAGTTGTACAATTTGGCCACTGTCCCCATGGCTCTCCAGGTAGGATGTGTGTGCTCTCATAGACCAGGTCCATCAGCCTGCCTCCACCCTCTGCCAGTTTGCCTTCCTGAATGATGCTGGATTACAAGTGTGACCTGCAGTCTTGTCCTGCTCTTCTTTCTTCCCTGGGCTTCTCTAACTTGTCGTTTTCCCCCTCGTATCGCAGCCCTCCTGCTCAGTTTTCGTTTGTGCATGCTGTCAATTTTGCTGAAGGGAGGGTAGTCTTTGATGCAGTAGAACCAGGAAACTTCTGGATGTTCAAGCATCAGTTGCCCATGCTCTAATGAAGGTGCACTCAGTGACATCATTATGCAAGGATGTAGCTGGGAGTCTCTCTTGTGTCCCACGGTGTATCACTGTGCAGAATCTCTGCTGCTGTATTGCCAGCAGCACTGGCAAGTGCTTTGGGCAGTTAGGGATTTGAAAACATCTGTCTCCGGAAAGAATGTAGAAGAATATTGGTTTATTTTGGGTGGCAGAATTCTGCTAACAGCAATGGCTCCTGCTGGACACAGTGACAAGGGTGGCCTCCAACTTGGCTTTTTTTCTCTCTGGCAGCTGTTGTTGGTGAAGCTTCCTCCCTGATGTGCTTTTTTCAGTTGATTTTCCTAGTTCTTAAATTTCAGTTGCCTTTTTGTCACTGAGAAGGCATGGTAAAGCAATGGGCTGGGGAAGGGAGTGTGGTACACATGGCAGGTACTTCCATGCATCAGGTCAGTTGTCAGGTATTTAGCCTTGTCTGACTGTACAAGCACTGGTTTCATTTGAACTGCCTGCATTTTCTAACTAATAGAGGTAAGCTTGGCTTGGTGCTGGATCCTCTCTAAGTCCATCAAAGATTCGTTGATAGATCTATTCAGTTTTAGAAAACCTACTGTATGGTTGGCTTTGTGTTTAGTTACCCTTAAAGTCAGGAGAGTGGAAGAGTATTATGCCAGATAAAACACATCCCAGTTTGTCAACCATTGGTAAGGTGTGCAACTGCGTCCTGGTATCACTGGCTGTTTGAGCCAGCAGTGTGCCCAGGTGGCCAGGAGAGCAAATGGCATCCTGGCCTGGATCAGGAACAGTGTGGCCAGTAGGACAAGGGAGGTTATTCTTCCCCTGTACTCAGCACTGGTCAGGCCACACCTTGAGTCCTGTGTCCAGTTCTGGGCTCCTCATTTCAAGAGAGATGTTGAGATACTGGAACGTGTCCAGAGAAAGGTGGTGAAGCTGGTGAGAGGCCTGGAACACAGCCCTGTGAGGAGAGGCTGAGGGAGCTGGGGGTGTTTAGCCTGGGAAAGAGGAGGCTCAGGGATGATCTCATTGCTGTCTACAACTACCTGGTGGGAGGCTGTAGCCACGTGGGAGTTGGTCTCTTCTGCCAGGCAACCAGCAACAGAACAAGGGGACTCAATCTCAAGTTGTGCTAGGGGAGTTCTAGGCTGGATGTTAGGAGGAAGTTCTTAGAGAGAGTAATTTGCCATTGGAATGGGCTGCTCAGGGAGGTGGTGGAGTTGCCATGCCTGGAGGTGTTCAAGAAAAGCCTGGATGAGGCATTTAGTGCCATGGTCTAGTTGATTGGGCAGGGCTCGGTGACAGGTTGGACTGGATGATCTTGGAGGTCACCTCCAACCTGGTTGATTCTATGATTCTATTCTGTCTCTGTCAAATCAGCTGTAGGAAGTAGGGTCCAGGAAGCCCACTGCACCTATCCAGGGTATTTCATGGTATTAAATGTTTTAAGGAGAAGTTCCGCCTTATTTCCTGTCAGCTGGGGAACAGAACTTGAATCACACTTGATTTTGCTTAAATTATCAGCATAGCAGTTCACAGAAGGCAAAGCAATATCTTTATCTATTAAGGAAAGTGGTTAGTTTTGTAAGGCAACAGGTACTATGCAACTAACTGTTTACATGCTTCTGTGTCATGGCTCATGTTAATTACACATAAGTATTTTTACCAATGTCTTGAAATACGTTTTGGATGCATCCTGATTTTCCCCCTTCTCCCCGCAGTTTGCAGTATTACAGGCTTAGAACTATCCTACTTTCAAGTTGTCCTCAGGGCTTTAACTGTATTTATGTTGTGACATTTTATTCACATGATGACAGACTGTTCCATGAAGTCTGTTCTGCACTCAGTCTGCAAGATGGACAGTTTTCAGGAAGGGACTGCGTTGAAAGAAATGAGAATTGCGTCTTTCTTTCTTCTAAAACTTGAATGAAAGTGATAGTATAGCAGAAAAGAAAGCTGGTTTAAAATTAGGCAATGAAAGCTGGATAGGAGAAATGGCTGTAATGCAGATTTCTTTACTGATAATGCTGAGCAGCTCTAAAAGCGAGTATCTGGCGGATGATTACATAGGATGTTTCTTTGTGAACTGGGTGGGTGCTGAATTTTTAAAGCTGTTCACTACATCAAGTGGCAACTGAATTTATGTATACTGGTATCAACAGGCTTTGTAGCTGTGTTGGAAGGAAGGATGAATGCAGAATATTTGTTCACATCGCACTTTGTTTGCTGCTTCAGGTGTGATTTCATACAAGTCTAGTGGGATCAGTGCCGCAAGGTCTGAGGAAGTTGTAGTCATTAAAATGTCAGCTTTGTTTGTATCTAATTTATCTATTTAGAGCCGCAGTGAGAGGCTCCTCTTCACAGTATCACAGTATCACCAAGGTTGGAAGAGACCTCACAGATCATCAAGTCCAACCCTTTACCACAGAGCTCAAGGCTAGACCATGGCACCAAGTGCCACGTCCAGTCCTGCCTTGAACAGCTCCAGGGACGGCGACTCCACCACCTCCCTGGGCAGCCCATTCCAGTAGCCAATGACTCTCTCAGTGAAGAACTTTCTCCTCACCTCGAGCCTAAACTTCCCCCGGCGCAGCCTGAGGCTGTGTCCTCTCGTTCTGGCGCTGGCCACCTGAGAGAAGAGAGCAACCTCCCCCTGGCGACAACCACCCCTCAGGTAGTTGTAGACAGCAATAAGGTCACCCCTGAGCCTCCTCTTCTCCAGGCTAAACAATCCCAGCTCCCTCAGCCTTTCCTCGTAGGGCTTGTGCTTGAGGCCTCTCACCAGCCTCGTCGCCCTTCTCTGGACACGCTCTTCCCTTGTTTAGCAAAGCTTGTGTTTTGTTAGGCTGCTGATTGAGTTGTAAATATAAAATAAAATTCAAAGAAAGAAAACTCACAAAACCTGAAGGAACAGTGTCTAGTTGTCTGATTCTTCAGGCACCGCTTAGCCTCCACACAGGGCACCAACAAGAGGAAAATAGCCATCTCGCAGGTAGCATGGCCTTTCTCAGCAGAGGTGGTGTGGTGGTTTCTTGCAAAGCTTGTGATTTTATAGGCTAAATCTCTTAACGTAAATGTTTTTGTTTCAGTGTTGAGTATTTTCTAAGCTGTGTGCACCATACCGAGATTTTGAAAGGTGGAAGTTGAGTACTACTTGAGTTTAATTTGACTTTTTTTAATGTGCAATAGCTCAAAACCCAAAATAGTTCATGAATGTTGTGCTAACAGAGATGAATTTAATGTCCCAGTTTAATCTTGGAGGTGTAATAAGCTTTTGTGTGTGTTTGATATTAAACTGTGGCCTCTTATATGTAAGAGCATAGAATAGAATGGATTAGATTGGAAGGGACCACAAGGATCATCCAGTTCCAACCCCCTGCCATAGGCAGGGACACCTCCCACTAGAACAGATTGCTCAAGGCCTCATCCAGCCTGGCCTTGAACACCTCCAGCGAAGGAGCATCTACAGCCTCCCTGGGCAACTTGTTCCAGTGTCTTACCACCCTCACTGTAAAGAACTTCTTCATCACATCTAGTTTAAATCTCCCCTCTTCCAGTTTAAACCCATTACCCCTTGTCCTGTCATTACAAGACCGTGTGAATAGTCCCTCCCCAGCCTTCCTGTGGGCCCCTTTCAGATACTGGAAGGCTACTACAAGGTCTCCTCAAAGCCTTCTCTAGGCTGAAGAGCCCCAACTCTCATAGCCTGTCCTCATAGCAGAGGTGCTGCAGCCCTCTGATCATCTTCATGGCCCTCCTCTGGACTCACTCCAACAGTTTGCTATCTTTCCTGTGTTAGGGGCTCCAGAACTGCACGCAGTACTCCAGCTGGGGTCTGCTGAGGGCAGAGTAAAGGGGGAGAATCCCCTCCCTTGCCCTGCTGGCCACACTTCTCTTGATGCAGCCCAGCACATGGTTGCTGTCTGGGCTGCACATGCACACTGCTGGCTCATGTTGAGCTTTTCATTAACCCAGGCCCCCAGGTCCTTTTCCTCAGGGCTGCTCTCCAGCCATTTGCCACCCAGCCTGTATCTGTGCTTGGGATTGTGCTTACCCAGGTGCAGGACCTTACACTTGGCCTTGTTGAATGTCATGAGGTTGTCCTGGGCCCACCTCTCTAGCCTGTCTGGGTCCCTCTGGATGGATCCCTGCCCTCCAGCAAGTCGACTGTGCCACACAGCTTGGTGTCATCTGCAAACTTGCTGAGAGTGCACTCGATTCCTCTGTGCATGCTGCTGACAAAGATGTTAAACAGCACTGGTGCCAGCACTGACCCCTGAGGGACGCCACTCGTCACTGGTTGCCAGGCAGACATTGTGCCGTTGATCATCACACTCTGTGTGCAACCATCCAGCCAGTTCCTTACCCAGCAGTGCTCCACCCATCAAGTCTGTGTTTTTTCAGTCTGGTGATCAGGATGTCATGTTGGATAGAGTCAAATGCCTTACTCAGGTCTAGGTAGATGATATCAGTTGCCATTTCCTTATCCTCTGTTGCTGTGACTTCATCATAAAAACCCACTAAATTCATCAGGCATGATTTGCCCTTGGTGAAGCCATTGCTGGTTACCTCCAATCACCTCTGTATTGTTTCCATTTGCTGTAGCAGAGCCTTCAAGAGGATCTGCTCCATGATCTTGCAAGCACTGAGGTGAGACTGACTGGTCTGTAGTTCCTGGGGTAAGATGGGCTTTATATTTGCCCTTTTCCACTCGTTGGGAACTTCACCAGTCTGCTAGGACCTTTCAGATATGATGGACAGTGGTTTAGCAACTTCATCTGCCAGTTCCCTCAGCACCCATGGGTGGATCTCGTCAGGCCCCATGGGCTTGTGTATGTTCAGATTCTTTAGGTGCTCACGAACATGGTCTCCAGTTCTTCTTCCTTCTCCCTGTCCTTACTTTTGCCCTCTGGGACTTTGTGGTTGGAGCCACTGCCGTTGAAGACTGAGGCAAAGAAATCATTGTGCACCTCAGCCTTATCCATATCCTTTGTCACCGGTTCTCCATTTCCTTTCTGGAAGGGTCCCACATTTTCCCTAGTCCTCTTTTTCTCACTAACAAACCTAAAGAAGTTCTTCTTGTTCCCCTTACTGTCCCTAGCCAGATTCAATTCTAGCTGTGCTTTAGCTTTCCTAACCTGAGCTCTGGTTCCACGAACAATTTCTTTGCAGTATATGTAGGCTGAAGTTCTGGTTGGTCACAATGTTACAGGTGGAATAGGTGGATGTATTTGTAAACGTTTAGGATTTGTCATTTAATTTCTTACTTGTATTTATAGAATGATCAGGCTGTTGTTGCAGTTGGGTACAGTGATAGGCAGTTTGTTATGCTCTGTGTGCTCCAGGGAGCAGAGCACTTGTCTCTGCTGTGGGGGTCAGTGGGCTGCATGTGCTGGTGAGATTTTGAAGATCATGAGGGCAGAAATGGTAATAGGAGCTACAGAAGTAAGGAGATTAGGAAGTTCAGGGAATTAACAACTGGAACACACTCCTATTGACACAAATACAGCTTTCAGATACCAAATGACTCATACTAAACTCAGAAAAATATTTTTATTCTGTGAAATTATTGAAGACTTCTGGACTGCTTTTCTACCCCATAGGTAACTTCCAGGTGAAGTTGAGGGAAAAGGTGGACAATTCATATTTGTTCCTTCATGGTTTGCTTTTTCTGAGGAGTGAGATTGAGAGCCAAAAACCGGTGAAGGGACATTGCTTGCTCCCTTCCTGTTTGGTAGGTGATTGCTGCTTTTAACTTCCTCTTCACTCCTTTCTTAATAGAAACTACTGTTTATTTTTGATATGTGCAAAAGACCTGTGCCATTTTATATTCTTGCAGAACAGCCATTTCGTGGACTCAAGCGTTTAGAGGTACTGATTTGTTTCCTTATATGAAGCAAATTAAATTGATGGTACTTTCTGGTATTTCTCTAAGCAGACTTTTCTTCTTCGGGACTGCTCCAGGCTTTTAGTCCTTTCAGCAAACACAGAAAATGAGGAGTGGAAAGTAGTGAGCTTTTGTTCAGGGTGTAATGCACTTTTAGAGAGTACCACAAAATTGGTGTTACCTTGTGACCTGTTAGTCCACTGTGGAAACGAGTTACCCTATGAACTTGCAGTGTTTTTCTCCCTGATGGTTTTCTTCCCTGAAGGGGGACAGGGAGTGTCTGGTTTTGCAGCAGGTGGAGCTGAAATGAACAAATTCTCCTCCACTCTTTGCATTTGGTTACCATTTACAGTAATTGCTGCAGATTCCATTACATAGAGATGAAAAGGGAGCTGGTAGAGATAGGCAGACAGCACATCACCTGCATGTGTGCAGCCTGCTGTATTAGTTTTTATCTCCCTTGACATAATGTTGTGTTCAAGGCAGATGTTTGCTGCCTAGGGAGACAGTCTTTTAACATTCCTGCCACAGATGTAGTGTAACATTGGCCAAGATGTTAGGTGCTTTCTGTAAAATACAAATAGGCTTTTCTTACCATATAGGGGAATTCTAGCATACACTTGTCTGTGTATTTTGTATTTGCTCATCAGTTGCACTAGTGGTATACAGCAACACTGATACTGCCCAACAGGATACTAACAAGGATTTTTTTACTTTTGATTGAGCATCTCCATTAGACTGAGGCAACCCATAGGAATGCCACTGTATTTTCTACTAATGTTTCTTCTACCGTGACAACATACAGTCCTAAAGGAGTGCATTTAGTGTAGTTTTTTCCTTAACCAGAACATTATTCTTCCTTTGAAGAAAGAAATGTTACTGATTTTAAACTTACAACTGTGTAATTAATCTTCCCTTTCCAGGAGAAACCTGTATGGAACCTAGAGATTATTATTTAAGGCTTTATGGGAAAATTTAGAGAGATTACTATCACATTTATGCAGACATAGGCTATAGTGGCCAGAGATGACAAGAAGCATCAGGAGGATGTATTAGTTGGCTACTCAGTTGCTGCCAAAACTGACAGTTGTGTTGAACAAAAGTTTATTAAAAGGACTTTAAATGACTGCTTTGTATCTGATTATTCTGTCACTGTAGCAGATGTTCAAATCAGATGCTGTCACTAAAAGAGTTTTACTGAAGATTAATTTGTTTTTCAATATCTATACATTTGTTCTAAATTGAATAATTGCTGCACTTCAGGCAGTGAAGAGTCAACTAGTCAATAAACCTTCTCTTGAGGATCACTGTCTTTCACTATAAAGAGTGTAAAATGGTCAGTGAAACGACTGTTAACAAACCTGCTTGTTTCTTTGAAGCACTCTGACTTTGCCAGTTCTCTATTAAATGGTCTTACTGAAAGCCACCAAAGTCCTTCTGCCAAATCAGAGCTGCTTCTTTGATCTCTCTTGGCACTTCAGAATTATCTAGAAAACAATTGCAAGCAAGTAATCCAGGTTTTCAAAAAGTATGAAGATAATGACACTTGGGATTACATAGTGACAGGTTTGAAAGGAATGGGTACCATTCCTTATAGCAAACATGTGCCAGATTATCGCCCATCTATTTCGTATGTGTTCAAATTGTTGACTACTTGTGTTACGCTCATTCTGCGATTGATATTGTGTCCAACAGTTTGGGAATTTAGTAAATATTAGTTAAGCTTTTAGTTGTATGAGTTCAGAATAAGTCTTTTTTTAAGTAGGATGTTTCCAGAAGGAATATTACTCACTGATGGTACTTTGCTGTGGAGTGTGTATTTGTAGTGGCTTTTCTGTTTGATTGATATAGGAGGGCTCTTATGATGGGGAAAGATTTTGCAGTTCAAGACGTACAAGTACACTCTGATCTTAACTAACTCAATGTTGTTTTTAAGTGCCTAGAAAGATTACTGGACACAGAGAGGGATTTTGGAAATGGGAAATTCTTCTGAGTGTATTCTTCTGCCCTTGGGCACAACAGATGTTGTTTTTGCTATGCCTAGTCAACTGATCTGTTGAATTCAAGTTTTGTCTAGTTGAGTTGCATGGAGTTGAGAAAATATAGTGATGTTGGTCTTCAAAATGTAGTCTCCTTGTGATGATTTGGGAGTTACCTGCCTCCCCACTTGTATGAAATCACCCAGACTAGACTCAGACAGCTAGAAGTTAAGGAATGAAGCTTTATATTCATAGCTTAATACAATATACAAGTAGATATTTACAATATGTATTACAAATATATACAGCTATATACAGAAATATACAAGTTAAAGGTAATACAGAAACACAACACCCCTTGCAGAAATCAGAGTCCTCAAGAGGGGCTCCCACCCACCATTCCACCTTCTTTCCACCCCTCTACTTTATCCCAGAGTTTGCCTTACATGCAAAGTGAGTTTGGAGGATCAGCAAGGGGGATTAGAAGCAGAAAGATTAGTTGGGTTACAGAGCTGCAAAAGCCCAGGGAGAGAAAACACAGACACTGACTCCGATAGATAGAGACACTCTGTCTTATTTATGGTTGTGTTCTTGTTTTTGTATGTCTCAGCAAAACTATGAGCGAAGTAGACATCACCATTGTTTTCACAGCCCATAATCCAATTTCTCTCATTAAAATATTCCAATTTGCCTCAAACTAGCACACTCTTTTATGCTAATGAGATGTGGCAATTACAAGATAAACTGCTGTCATGATACTGGTAATGTATTGCATTTCTTTCAGTTGTCTTTTTTTTCCCTTCATTTGTCATGCTAAATATTATTCAGCAGACTCAGGAAGGATCTCGTCCTAGTTCTGTTGCTCATGGCAGTATTTGTTATGCTAATGCTTCCCATACATGGTGCACAAGGAGTTATATTAGAAGTTTGGGAATTGGATAGGTAGATGCCATGTTGAATGTTCT
The DNA here is from genome assembly GCA_013400475.1 of Tricholaema leucomelas. Taxonomy (NCBI): domain Eukaryota; kingdom Metazoa; phylum Chordata; class Aves; order Piciformes; family Lybiidae; genus Tricholaema lacrymosa; species Tricholaema leucomelas. Next base: position 194,258 of record WAAF01011648.1, read on the forward strand.
GTGCTATACTGTACCTTCTGTTTGTTATTTGTTCTATACTTAGTAATTATAGAATCACAGAATGATTTACGTTGGAAGGGACCTCGAAGATCATTTAGCCCCAACTCCTAACTATAGGCAGGGACACCTCCCACTAGAACAGGTTGCTCAAGGCCTCATCCAGCCTGGCCTTGAGCACCTCCAGGGAGGGAGCATCTGCAGCATCCCAGGGCAACTTGTTCCAGTGTCTCACCACCCTCACTGTGAAGAACTTCTTCATCACATCTAGTTTAAATCTCCCCTCTGCCAATTTAAACTCATTACCCCTTGTCCTGTCATTACAAGACCTTGTAAGTAGTCCTTCTCTAGCCTTCCTGTGGGCCCCCTTCAGATACTGGAAGGCTACTACAAGGTCTCCTCAAAGCCTTCTCTTCTCTAGGCTGAAGAGCCCCAACTCTCATAGCCTGTCCTCATAGCAGAGGTGCTGCAGCCCTCTGATCATCTTCATGGCCCTCCTCTGGACTCACTCCAACAGTTTGCTATCTTTCTTGTGTTGGGGGCTCCAGAGCTGCACACAGTACTCCAGCTGGGGTCTGCTGAGAGCAGAGTAAAGGGGGAGAATCCCCTCCCTTGCCCTGCTGGCCACACTTCTCTTGATGCAGCCCAGCACAGGGTTGCTGTCTGGGCTGCACATGCACACTGCTGGCTCATGTTGAGCTTTTCATTAACCCAGACCCCCAGGTCCTTTTCCTCAGGGCTGCTCTCCAGCCATTCGCCACCCAGCCTGTATCTGTGCTTGGGATTGTGCTTACCCAGGTGCAGGATCTTACACTTGGCCTTGTTGAATGTCATGAGGTTGTCCTGGGCCCACCTCTCTAGCCTGTCTGGGTCCCTCTGGATGGATCCCTGCCCTCCAGCAAGTCGACTGTGCCACACAGCTTGGTGTCATCTGCAAACTTGCTGAGAGTGCACTCGATTCCTCTGTGCATACTGCTGACAAAGATGTTAAACAGCACTGGTGCCAGCACTGATCCCTGAGGGACGCCACTCGTCACTGGTCGCCAGGTGGACATTGTGCCGTTGATCACCACACTCTGTGTGCAGCCATCCAGCCAGTTCCTTACCCAGCAGTGCTCCACCCATCCAGTTTGTGCTTTTCCAGTCTGGTGACCAGCATGTCATGTTGGATAGAGTCAAATGCCTTACTCAGGTCTAGGTTGATGCCATTTCCTTATCCTCTGTTGCTGTGATGTCATTATAAAAAGCCACCAATTCCCATCATTAATGTGGAAAAATCATGCCATCACTTTTGTGACGGCTCATTTCTATGGCCAAATAAGCAAAACTCAATGAGTGAAAAATTCCTTAAGGAAAAGCTATCATAAAGAAAAGTCTTGCTTAAATACAACCTGTTTTTAAGGAATTTTGGATTCCTACCTACTAAAAGTAAATGTTGACTTGATTTCTCCATAATGAACAGAGTTGGAATGAGGCACATCATGCCATTGTTTGAGTGAATGCTGTAAAACCATTTCTCTAGCTTTCATGCGCATCAGCACCTTAACTTCTTTGACTTAATTCTTGAATGCTGTCATAGGTATGCATGTTGTCATTTTTCAGTTTGGGGATGTAATTTTTAAAGGTGCTCGGTCAGTTGGAGTTTTTGTGGTCTTTTAAACTCCTTTTATTACCTGTGTTATTTAAGACAGATAAGCATTTCTATGCTGCACCTCTAATGGTTTGTGTTTACACCTGTGTGCATTGACTGCAACATTGAAGGAAAGTGCAATTACTTACATGCAATGTGTAAAGAAAATACTGTCATCAGAAATGAGAGCTTTGTTGCTTCACGAGGCACAGGCATTGCTCTTGAGCTATGTGTGACTTTCACATAATTCTGTTGTACTTCTAAGGCACAGGATTGGTAGAGGGGCTCCTCAGAAATGAGACATCACCAGCTTGCTTTGAAAATAGTGGCATGCCTGGTTGAGCCCAACTTACAGTGGAATAGACCCTTGGAGAGCTATTGTCCTCTGTTGTGTGATTCACTCCTCGAACTCTGAATGAGCCACTCTGAGTTGCAATCCTTGTGGCATATATCTGTCCGAGTTTATGTTCTTGGTTTGTGGCCAAAGAAGGGCACTGGTAGGCAACTTGCAATTCATCTCTGACTCTGCTGCCTGCAGCCATCTGATGGCCAAGGGATCCTTAGACTAGGGCACCTAGCTTAAGGGCAGAGAGAGTTAAAATTTCTTAAATTGATACCCACATATGCCTCCTAGCTGCTCTGGAACTGGCCCAAGTGGTTTATCCATAAATATTTCTTCAAGGTGTTAGCAAAGGTTCCCTCAGGAACTTACTTCTCTGTAATTCACTTTTCTTTTCCAAGTTGTTGACCAGACAATTGAAATCCAAAAGCTGGCAGCACGGAGATGAAATCTGAAGATTACCACAGGTTTTTTTAGTGTTAAAGAATTGATTTCTGTTGTAGAATGATTTGCAGAAAATTACTTACCCATCCAGCAGCCAATTTTCTTTGCTTTAGATCAAATTTTTGGACTGTTGAACTGTAGGGAAAAGTGAAATAAACAATGTTCAAACAGCATTTTTTTAAATGTGAGCCTCAGTCGTTAAAACCAAAAACCCTTTGGAAAAGACTTCCAAAAAGGAGTAGGGAGAGAAGGGGCATGGGGAATATTTTCCTGTTATTTCAGCACCAGGAGAAATAATGTTGAGTGGCAAAGCACAGGTAACCCAACAACCTAGCCAAAATGCACTTCCTCATCAGTTCTGTAGTTAATGGGAAAACAGTCAGGAGTTCTCTACTTTGTATTTCAACAAGCTTGTGTCCAACAATCGTATAACACAATAAGCAGACACAATTTGGACAGTATTTGTCCAAACCCATTGTCTTCTCTAGTTTATAGGGAAGACTCTTTTTCTGTATAGTTTGTTAAATTTACCATAGTTGTGCTTTTTTGTTTAATGCTAGAATTTGCCAGTTATATTATTATCCTCTAATAGGTTTTATATAGACTAAGGCCTGATCTGACTGCGAATTATCCATTTTTTCCCTCCTTTCTTTCACCCTTAACCTCCCATAAGAGTAGTCACCTTTTTTTTTTGCCCCCTTTTCTTGAACACAGGCTTTCTCATTTTAAGAGGATCCGTTTGTGGAATTCAAGCTCTTTTATTTATTAAGAAAAGTGCCCAGACACCTTAGCAGTGGCAAGGAGCATTAGGAAATAGAAGATAACTTACTTCAGTGAGAAGTACTGGTTTTATACTTCTTTTTCTCTGTTGTGTGCTTCAGTGTTACTCAGGTGCGAAGTGTTGCATTTTCACTGTGCATTTTAAGTGAATCTTGATTAATTAAATAGGTTGTGTTCTTTCCTGACCCTGATCTTAGATATGTGTCTTTCTCATTAGGAATTCCTTATCTCCTAAGATCTCTTCAAACGGCTAGTTTCACTTTCAACAGTAGGATGTATTTTCTGTTGCCTCTGCTGCAGCTTTTTGGTTTCAGCTCCAGTGAAGGTTTTCAACCCAAATGCAGTACCCTGAGCTTTTTCATGTTACCTGTTGTTTGGACGTTATAGTGTCTATACAGTCCTCTATAAAATAAGTGAATCCTCCTCACCAGACAGCTAATGATTGTAAGCACTTCTAAGTTTCCCCTCTAAACATTTTTGTAATCTGTAGCTGTTCCTTGTTCCTTGCTATCTTAGAAGAGCTGGAATCCTGAGGCTTTGGTAAACAGAATCCTCTGGGTTTTGGTTCTGTAAGCTATTGTTAGGAGCTAAATATAGTTTTGGAAATTGTTTTACTTTAAATCTCAGAGATTGTATCTTGCTGTCTGCCCCATTGACTGCGCGTTTAATTTGAGTGGAACCTTCTTGACTTCTGAGACTTGCAGTACTGAATGACTGGCCTCAGGATTGTGATTCACGGTGGATGGTGATGCACTTCAAAGCCTTCTGCTAAGGGCAGACTGGTTTTGCTGAAATGAACTCTTCTCGAATTACTGCTGCTTGGCTTTATGCCGTCAGACTAGCATCTCAGTTTGTTTTCTTAGCACATTAGTAGTTTCCAAGGCTGTTTTCTGTGATTCCCCAGAACGTTCTGTGGGAGAAAGACTGTTCAAGACACGGTTTAGCAACTCAGGTCAACTTTGAGGGTTGGGGTTTTTTGTTATTAATTTCTCAGTCTCACAGGCCAAATGTTCTATTTTAAATAGAACATAAGCATATTTTTTTTCTTATTAAAACCAAAGAAGTTCACTTCATACAGTTTGATCTCTTACTGTATTTCGATTTGCCATGCCTTTTCACTTGATTAGACTTGTATTTTACAGCTGCGTACTTTTCCTTCACTGACAACTTGTTCTGAGTTGATTTATTCTCCATTAGCTTTGTCAGGTACTGAAGCATATATAAACTGTAATAAATAGAAAGTTCTGCTATTAATAAGAAGAGACCTTGATCACATGATGGTGATTTGATAGTATTTCTCTAACTATGAAGTAGTTTGTTACCAAGTAATTTGTTTTCTTGGGGGCAAAAATGTTAGCTTTGTTACCTTATTTTCCTGAAGAACAGAGAAGTCCACTGTGGTTAATTCTGCAATAGGGAAAGTCTATATTTTCAGAAGGATAAGAAAAGAATGAAATTGAGTGCATGGTATGGTTGGTTTGGTCAGATGTTTTCCCCCCACACACACATCAGACAAGAGGGTAGCTCACTTGAAATGTGGATGCAGATATAAGTTGCATTTTCATGTTGGTGAAAGAAGAAAAGTAGTTTTATGAGCTTTTTTTAAGGCAGCTGCTTAAGGGCTTTAAAAATGTGTATTTTTAGTGATTTTCTGTAGTCTGTTTTGCATTTGATATTTTAAAGCTTTTATCTGCCAGTACATGTGAATTCTAGAATGACAAGAACTGTCATACTCAATTGTTAGGAAGCTAAATTATTAGAACATCAACGTAATGACATAAATGTGTACTTAGGATATTCCGAATTAAAATAAACAATTACTTAAGACCATGGATTGCATTGCAATGCTAGTAAAGAGTGGTTTCAATATTTGGAATGGTTACTATGCTTAAAGTCTGATATTCATAACTTCAGAGATTATTTGATACCTTTAAAGTAATTTCAAATTATTGTAAAAACAAACAAGCAAAAACCTTCAACAAACCTGCTTTCCAAGCTGCTGTTCTTGACATTTGAAATGCCTATAATTTTGTTGTTTTCTTTTTCCATGCCTTGTTCTTTTAGTTGGATATCAGTTACATGTGCTGATTTGAGTGATGTTACTGCCAGCAAAGAGAGTACATGATGGTAAATATTACCAATTTAATGTGAAATCTTCCTGAAAATGTAGTTTTATTGGACATAATTCTCAAACCATGTGTGTTACCATAAAATCTGAGCACCTACTAGGAAGCAACACATCAAGAAATTTAATTTACATTTGGGCTATTGTTGAACTGTCTTCTTATCTTCAACAGATAGGTCTCTGTGTTGAAGTAGCTTTGGCATTGGAAGCTATATGCATATAAGTCTGTTAAAGAAACCAGACCAAACCAGTATGCCTTTCACTTAAGTGAAAGGTGGTTTGTGCTGGCCTTGAATTCAGGAGAAGGGGGCCTCAATCTAATCTGGAGGGTTGTTCTAAGAATCTGGTTTCTGCATAATGAACTTGATCTTCATTGTAGAAAGCTGACAATGTGTGAAGCTGTTGATCTCTCTTCATCTCCAAGCGGTAATTGATTGCCAGATAACAAGATCCATTCAGGGTAATAAGAGAGTCAAAGATAAAGACTGAGTCTTGGAGCTTGATTCCATGTTTAGTGGAAAAGAAAAATATGTCTGATTTGTCGAGTCATGGGTTAGGGTCTGCAACATGGCTCTAGCAGTATTTGAGTCTGACATTGTAGTGAATATGTATCCCAAAAGACAAGGTTTTAGGAAGTGAAGACCTGCAGTTGCAAGTCTGCTGAACTTATCCTAAAATGGCAGTTTTGCTGAGGTACAAGCTAGTGTTTGGTTAAATAGCTGGATGTTTTGCAAGTATTTATATAGTTGGGCATATGGGTCCTGTGGGTACAGGTGTAGTTGCACTTATTTTCTGGTCGCTGATTCTGACAAATTTAAATTTACCATGGAAAATCCTCGTAATTCCTTACATCTCTTGGTTAAGTTAGACTATGGTATACTTGATTATACTAAATGTCATGATTAAGCTTATAAATTGCTTCTCTGAGTTTGTAGCTTCGGCTTTTGGCCTAACTCACTGAATAAATTCTCAGAGGATTTGGAAGTCCTTTTCACAACAAAATAACAAAACAAAACCAATATGTTTTATATTAGTTTTCAGAGGAGAGATTGGATATGGTTCTGAAAGACAACTTAACGTGGAAGATAGCACCACTCCCTGAAAATAAAACAGCTGATTTTGGTAACTTTAAAAAAAAAAAAATACTAGAAGCAGCATTCCAAAAATCTGTAGTGGTTACAAGAAACAAAGTAAAGTAGTGGTTTAGAGCTCTTCTGTGAGTATTGGACAATCTTCCAGGTATTCTTTTCAGAAGATTGTAGAAATTGGAATGGCAGTGGGTGGGAGCAATGCTGCTCTTTTGTTCAGTGTCATTGTAAGTATGCTGTAATTACTTGTGTAGCGTTATTGCTTGTGCTTTGAATTAGTGAGTTGACTTGCAGGGGATAGGAAGGAAATTAGCTTAAGCAAAAGTCTGTGTATATTTTCAAAACTTAAGTAATGTCAAATTACTAATGTAATGTAAGTTATGTCAGCCTTGTGGGCAGTGAGGTCTTCTGTAGGAAGGAGAATTTATAAAGTCTTACGTGTTTGTCCCTTACATGAAGTACCTTAATACTTACAGTACCTTTTAAAAGAAGGTAGCTTGTGCTGAATGCTTGAATTGTACAGAACTGCATGTTCTTGACAAAACAACTGTGTCTAGGAGTGAATGTACTGTGTTCAGTTCTGGGCCCCCCAGTTTAGAAGGGACATTGAGATGCTTGAGCGTATCCAGAGAAGGNCCTTGAGCTCTGTGGTAAAGGGTTGGACTTGATGATCTGTGAGGTCTCTTCCAACCTTGGTGATACTGTGAGACTGTGATACTGTGAATGGAATATTTTAAATTACAGCATGAATGATGAAGGCAGTTTGATAGATCTTACTAGATTCTGTGCTGTGAAAGAAGCACTGAATCCAGCTTTTTTTTTTTGTCTTGTCCAGCACATCACAAGGATGGCAGAGTGTTTGTTATGTTTGGATTCTGGGTATTTAACAAGGAAGGGGGAGAATGCGACAGGATGGACAACAATCAACCAAACACCCCCCCCAAACAATAACAACAACAAAAAAAAATCTCCCCCCCCCCCAAAAAAAACAACAAAAAACCAACCCCAACAACCCAACAACAAAAAACCCTCACCTAAACAAAATCTCCAAACATAACAATGAAAAAAACACTAAAAATCTAAAATCTGAGCAGAAAAAAAAATTCCTCTGTGCTGTGGTTTGCCACGCTGCTTGCTAAACTGCCGTTCTGAATAGTAAGGTAACCCAGGACTGCTGATCTACTTGTGCATTAGTATCTAGACCCATTAGATGAGACCTGCAGTAGCAATTTTACCCTGCAGCACTTTGAGCCTTAGCTACCCACAGTGATTATCGGCTGGACTTGGTCATCCTGAGGGTCTTTTCCAACCTGAATGTTTCTGTGCTTACTGCTTTGCCATATTTTATGAAATAAACAATATAAGGTATGGGGTAGTATCTGTTTCTGTAATATATGCATGGTCTGAAATTGCTAGAATCAGGTCAATAATTTCAGGTAAGCTCTGAACTTTTGTGGGCAGTGTCTATTAAATAGGCTAGTAAATCAAAATATTGCTAGTTGTGCTTCATTAAATGGGTTACTCTGGTAAACTAATACTGCTTACCTCAGAGTAACATGCACTGACATACTTTAATGAAACAAAACAATAAACTTGCCTGACAAATCAGGGATGATTAGTTTCTTATGCCTTTTCAGAGCAATACTTTCCCATTAAGTTACAGATTACATAGATGCTAGGAAAGGTATGACAGCACATATCTGTTTTGTTTTTTTTTTTAGCAGAAGTCTTATTGCACAATGTGTAAATGTAAGATTTTTTTTTGTGTGTGTGTTTGTGTGCATGAGAAATGTACAATTTGTTCTTCCAACTCTTGGATGCAGTACAGAAATGCGTTTTTATTAAGCAGCAATTTAAGGAGGATTCCTGATTGTTCTGCACATACATGTAGCAAAATAGCCTTTACCCCAGAGAGCTGACAATCTAAAGTATTTAGAAATTGGAGGAATTTTTACTAGACGAGTTCAAAAGTGGTGTTACAACTGCTGGTAACAAGCCAATCTGCATTGCTGAAGACGAGGCCTCCAACTACGTATGTGGCTGTTTGGGTGTCTCGGTTCTAATTTAAATTCCCAGGGACTCAAATATATTTGATAGAACCGATTAACAATTGACAGAATGCCCTTCCCTCTTCTCCCTTCTTTCCCAAAAGAATTAGATGTAGAGAGAAGAAAAGGTAAGCACACCCAAATAAATAAATAAATCTCACTCGATATGGAAGTTAAGAAGGAAAGTTTAACAGTGGAAAGGTATCTGAAGTAGGGAAGTTACGAAGGTATAGGGAAGGGAAAACAAATACAAAATGTGCAAATACAACCCGATTTTGATGGTGATGGCTTTGTCCACCTCGTGGGTGATGGCCGTGTGGTAAAACAAAGAGAACCAGGAACAGGATGTTGATGCTGGTAAGCAGGGAAGGAGGGAGCACAGAGAGAGAGAACAGGAAAAGTCCCCCTGCTTTTATGGATCTTCATATAGGAAGGGGGAGTGAGTTAGCCATCACCTGGTAGTGTTCACACCCACCCCTGGGGAGGGGTCAAGACCACCTAGGGTCAGGTTCAAACTCACTCCCCCTGGAGGGTTAACCCTATACATTGGGTAAACAACCTAGCCTCTAGAAACAAAATGCAGTATGGTATCCATAAGCTGCACTTAGAGATTGTTTTGGTTTTTTTTCAAAAGAAGCCTCTCCCAACAGCACAGTTCTCAAATGTCTCCATTTCAACCATTTTGCTGCAGTTTTCTTCTGTCAGAGTAGGTGTGGGTGCTGGGGTCTGCAGTAAAGGTGCACTGGCACCACATTCACCATCATCTGCCTTCTTGTGGGTATGAGGACAACTTTGTTTCTTTTGAATTAGCAAACTAGCAAAGTCGGTGCTTGTGCTAGTTTGAGCCTAGCTGGGATATTCTGGTGACGGGAATTAGATGATAGGCTGTGAAAAGGAAACAATGGCGATGTCACTCATAGGCTTGCTGAGATGTATAAGAACAAGAACATAAACATAGATAACAGAGTCTCTCTCTGGGCTTTGAGCTGCATTTTTCTCTCTAACATGCTGCCTGACTAAGCCTTCTGCTTCCTAACCCCCATGGCTGACCCTCCAAACTCACCTTGAATATAAGGCAAAGTCTGGGGTAAGGTAGAGGGGTGGGGATAAGGTGGAAGGGTGGTTGGGAACCCATCCCAAAGACTCTGGTTTCTGGGAGGGCTGTTGCATTTCTGTATTACTTTTTAATTTGCATATTCTGTCTCTAGCTGTATAGATTGTAAATATCTGCTTGTATATTGTGCTAAGCTGTAAATATGAAGCTTCATTCTGATTTTGAGCTCGACTGAGTCTAGTCTGGGTGATTTTCTTAAGTGTCGGGGGGTTGGTAACACCCAAGCCATCACAGTGCTTTACTTACCAGGTGGGGTAGCTGCATGGCTGGGAACAGCCAAGATGTGTGGTATGGAAAGGTCTGTTTAGTTTCTGAACTTTGAATGTTTGAGATAACTGAGAGCTGTAGAAGGAAATGTCTCATGTCTATTAATGGTGAGGAAAGCTATGCCAGTGTCTTCATTGTTAAGATGCTTCACTGATGGATAGAAAATTCACAGGAGCACTCAAACTTGGCAAACACTAGCTTTCATGAAAAGAGAATTTCAAAAGGTTTTTTTCATAGCTCTATTTGAATACACATAGTTACTGCTTGCAGTCCTTTCTCAACTGCTGTGTTGTCCTTTGGGACTGAAAAGTACAAACTTATTAGGTGATGTCTTAGTTGAAAAGAATGAGTCTGTATCACTTTTTATATGGTACTTGAGGGATATGCTATTAAAATAGTGCATAAAGACTTTGGCATTAAAAATCTTATTTAAAATAAAGCAACTGAAATGTTTCAAATTGAAGATAAACTGAATGTTCAAGTAGTCGAAAAGATAAAACAAAGAATGCAGTTTGTGTAAATATCCAAGACTGTCTAGTTCGTCTTTCAGACTCACTAAATAGCTGTGATTTAAATATAAATTGGAAAGCTGCACATCATGTTGCAGCCTACTCATGTAGGCTGAGCTCATCAGAGCCTCCTTTTGTTGCTCCAGTTCCTTCCACCCTGCTTTCTCTGCCAATGCCAGCAGCACTACATTACCGTGTTTGGCAGACAAGGTGATGTTGGAGGCACCACCTGTGTAAGAGTCTCTGTTAGTCTTGGTTATAGATTCATATAATGGTTTGGGTTGCAAGAGTCCTTGAAGATCATCGAGTTGCAACCTCCCTGACACTGGCAGGGACATCCTTCACTAAACCACATTGCTCAAGGCCTCCTGAAACCTGGTCTTGAACACTTTCAGGGAGGAAACATCCACCTGGGCAACCTGTACCCTTGTCTGTGAGACATCCTTACTGTAAAGAATTTCTTTCTAATATTCAGTCTAAATCTGTCCTCCTCAAGCTTTAATCCATTCCCTCTCTCACAGAAAGCCCTTGTAATAAGTCCCTTCTCCTCTTTCTTGTAGGCCTCTTTAAGGAACTGAAAGGCTGCTATAAGATCTCCCTGGAACCTTCCCTTCTCCAGCCCCAACTCTCTCAGCCTGTCCCCATAGGGGAGGTTCTCCATCCCTCTGATCATTTTCTTGGCCATCCTCTGGTCCCACTCCAACAGTTCAATTTCCCTCTTGTGCTGGAGGCACCAGAGCTGGATACAGTAGTCCAGGTGGGGTCTAAGCAGAGTGGAGTAGTGGAGGAGAATCACCTCCCTCATCATGCTGGTCACACTTCTGTTGATGCAACCCAGGACATGGTTGGTCTTCTGGGCTACAAGTTCACATTGCGGACTCAATGTTGAATTTTCTGTCACCTGACACCTTCAAGTCCTCCTCCTTGAAACTGCTCTCAAGCAACTCCTCACATAGCCTGTATTTGTTCTTGGGATTGCCCTGACCCAGGTGTAGAACCTTGCACCTGGCCTGTTGAAGTTCAGGAGGTTGGCTTGGGCCCACTTCTCCAGACTGTCCAAGTCCCTCTGGGTGGCATCCTTTCATACTGCTGATCTCACTCCTTGCTTCTCTGCCCTTCTAAGCTCCATATAAGCCTGCATTCTCTTGCATGTGATTGGGACTGTGGCTGTCCTTGTGATTTTCCTTTTCTTCCTGTGATTATTACTTGTTTGTCTTGGACATTGATAGGTCGATAACCTATGCAATTTAAATAATATGGTAAACAAAGGCATCACGGAATTGGGAGGTTTGATGCTAGAAGGTGTTCTGCTCCTGTTGTTTTTTCATCTAAAAATGATTACCTAGTTGGCATATTGCACGCTGCAGATTCCGTGTCTCTTACATGCTTCTAGCAGATTCTAGTTTTCACCAAAATTGACAAGGCTATTCCAATACACAGAACTTCACTTAAATTTTCTGGACTTCATTGAGTGCAGTCGTTATTAGGTAGCAGACAGTGAATCATTGTGAAGCTGAGGATATAAACCCTTCCTTTGCATAGGCCTGTGGTACGTTTGGATCGTTTATGAGATATTCCATGGCGAACATAATGAATTTATTAATCTTTTTTTCAGGAGCGATGGATGAACTTCATAGCCTGGACCCAAGAAGACAAGAATTGTTAGAAGCAAGATTTACGGGAGTAGTAAGTGGCAGCACTGGGAGTACTGGAAGTTGCAGTGTTGGAGCTAAAGTGAGTTCTAAGAGCAGTCATCCATATATACTACCTACCGTCTCTGAAATACTCATTTACTTCACACTGTCTCACTTGTATGTTAACCACGTGATTTATCTGCAAAAGTACTGGATTGGAAGAGGCTTTCAGGAAACTCCTTCTTAGTCTGTTATTTTGCTTTGAGATATGAACCTATCTGTGACGTGGACATGGAATTACTCTTAAAAACACCAAAGAATTGGCTTACACAGATTCTGAAATCAGTGTAGATGTGATTAGAGGGAAGTTTTCTCAGTATTTCAGTATCATGTTTTCTTCTAGCCAACTACTTACAGTTTGGCTTGGGAAAGATGCACAGTCTGGTGTGAGCTCTGTCCTTCTTCAAGTTGATCTTAGTAATATATTTAGATGAATAAAGCCAAATTCTTTCAATTTTTCATTGTAGATTTTCTGCAGTTTGTCCGTTTGTATCTGAATCACACTGCAACACTTGAGGAAAAACCTTAGGAATGTTGAGTAGCAGGGCTTAATTACCTTTTATATGCCACATATTGCCCTTCAGTTGATACATTTGCAAAATAAATTTGTCTCTATTACAAATTCTATTCAAGTTACTGGCTTTGACTACCAAGGCAGATTTCTGCAATACTACTGCTTAGACAGAGGCACTCCGTTTTGTATTTGTGCATTTCAATGTTCTTTACCAAGTGCAGTACTTAATAATCTGATGTTAAAAAGAGATAATACTATTTTTAAGGTGTATTTCCCTCATGACAAAAGTAGCTTTATTTCTAAAGTGTTTGAGTGTCCTCATATTTTATGTATTTACACAAGTTTAGCTGGTCATTACTAGATCTGTACCTTCTTTTACCTTAATTTAACTTCTAGTGTATTTCCTGGTCGTTACTAGATCTGTACCTTCTTTTACCTTAATTTAACTTCTAGTGTATTTCCTGGTCGTTACTAGATCTGTACCTTCTTTTACCTTAATTTAACTTCTAGTGTATTTCCTGGTCGTTACTAGATCTGTACCTTCTTTTACCTTAATTTAACTTCTAGTGTATTTCTAAACCCTTTTATTAATTTTTAATACAGATGTGTTGGTGCCTTGCTTTCTTGTCAGTCTTTCCTCCTCAGAATCTGTCTAGTGCTCTGTGTGTAATACAAGCTCTTTAAAAGTACTTACTAAGTTTCTAGGGTTTCCTTTTCTTTAAACTTTGATCCCCTACAAGTTGCTGCTTACCATGTCCATAAATCTGTTCAAGTGTGCTTTGTCACCTGATTTCAGTTTTAGCAAAGTTATGTTCCACTTTTAGGTTCATACAAATCAGCCAGGGGAAAAGACAAACAAAACCACCAAAAAAACCCCTAAAACCCACAAACAAAACATCATAATTAATTTCCTTTTTCATTCCACCATTTCTTGTTTCTGGCACATTCCAAGATCTTTTTAGAACAGATAACCATATTTGTCAGTTTCCAAATGGATAGCTGGATAAAATGGTTGGTTTTTTTTATATACTATCAAATGCTTTGATAACTGTTTGCAGACTACACTACTACTGCTATGCAGGTCTTCACCCAAGACAGTATTCTTTTTACCCTTCACCTATGATATTCCACAAATGATCCTCAGTATACAGTGCCGTATCTCTTCTTTTTACTGCCTATTTCATTTGGGTAAGAAGGTAGAATGAAATACCAGTACCTGATCCTGTGATTTATCCCACTGTCAGTAAAATGGCAGTTAGTTTAGTTCTTACTTCTTTTCGTTTTGACCGTTCAGTGATCTGGGCTGTATTTGGAATATGCTGTTTGACAGGATGGGATTATTTTTTGTTTTGTGTTGTTTGATTTGCTGTTTTGTTTTTGGTTTTGTTTTGGTTTTTTTTTCAATTAATGTAGCCTGGTAGGAGACGTAGAGAGAAGCTTATCTGATTTTTATTTTTAAAAACTGATAAAAACTTTTTGATCTGATGTGCAGAGGTACCTGGGAAAACATGTTGTATAAATATGTTCTTCATTACTCTGCTTGCACTTTGAAACCAAAGCCAAAAGATAATTCCTCCTTGCATACATACCCAAATCCACCTGTACCAAATTCTCATTTTCCTAAACTGCAAAATAATACAAACACTGCAGCTGCATTTGGTGTTAATTTTCTGAAACATTCTAGGTCATTAGTATTCCAGTAATTAAAATGAGGTGGACTCTTGTTCGGACTATTCTGAAAGCCTACCCTTACCTGCTCTTTTGCTGGAAGAGTCTGGTAATTGTTGGGGGGAAATAGCCTAATTATCTTCAAGCTTTCTCAGGAAGCAAGGGTGGAAATTTGAATATAGGTTATTGAGATAATATTTTAACTGACTCTTAGAATCATAGAATCAGTCATATTTGGAAGGGATCACAAGGATCATCTAGTTCCACCCCACCTGCCATGTGCAGGGACACCCCACCCTAGATCAGGCTGACCATAGCCCCATCCAGCCTGGCCTTAAACACCTCCAGGGATGGAGGATGACCCGCAAAGTGTGCTGCAGCACATCACTTGCAGGTGTACAGGCAACAACTTGAAGTGACTCAGATGAACAGGCACTGAGACACTGCAAGGAAACACACATGGAAGTTCTGTGAGTTTATTTGACATTACTCCAGAAGTTTCAATTCAGAGACTTATCTAGTTACTCAGAAGGTATAACAGGTCAGTATTGTCCTTTCAACTGATGAAGTGCTGGAATGTAATGCTTTGAAGAAAGCAGAATGTTTGCCTTGGAACTGGTTGTTGTTTCACTTCAAAGTATTTGTTTTACCTTCATATATGGAAATGAAGAGTCCAACAGCATAAGAGTTTTTTTTTCCCTTTTAATAAAAAGAAGCTCAGCTGGTGTTGACATTTTTTGTTATGTGAACGTGGAACAGACTTTTTCAATAAAATGTCCTTGTTGCCATTCTGTGTTCAGAAGATCTCTGAATAAGTCAACCTTAGCAAAATTCTAAATAAACATTGTAACTTTGTACTATTTCACAGGTTTTTGTTGTTTTTTTTCCTCTCCTTTTTTCTTCTTGATAGTCTATATTTGTTACTTTGGTGGGACCAGTTTGTTTTAAGACTGTAAAATAATATTGTCAATAGGTTGTAATTTTCTGTCATTGAATGCATTACAAAAATAATCTCTGCAATAGCCTCTAGTATCTGTTGTGGGGAACGTGAAACCCTCTTTTCAAAACTGTGAACATTTTTAGCAGTCTCCAACACTTTCAGCAATATTGGCTTTGTAATTTTAATGTTAAAAAAATGGAATTCTGTGAAGTCATTTGGTTGCACAATATTGGATGTTTTGCTATTCCAAATAGACTGAAATGTTTTTGAATATTCTATGGTTTTGCTTGTCCTAAAAGCAGTTGAATCACATAATTTGTTGTGCCCTGTCAAAACATCCACCTTCAACCTTCTTGTCCCCCTTGAAAGTCAAAATTGCTCTGTAGTTCATCAGTTTTTCCTTGCAAGCATGAAGTTTTATTACTATTACCTGTTATAACTGAATGCTAATAGTGGATTAGCTGATTTTTAAATGTGTGTGTAATGTTTAGTATTTTATTTGTCTTGGTAGGCTTCAACAAATAACGAAAGTTCAAATCACAGTTTCGGAAGCTTGGGATCTTTAAGTGATAAAGAATCAGAGGTAAGCATATTGGGCAGATTGATTGTTACCTCAAAACTTTAATGCTAACAAGTCATAATTTGGTATTCCACATTGCCTTATTTTATGTAGAAACTTGTAAAATAAAATGCAAAGTACATAGCTAAATAGGAAAAGAGCTTATGTTACTAAAAGATACAGTCACTTGGAGGAGGAGACGTGACTTCATACAAGCTTCTTTGGATTTTTGCTCATGAAACTAGCTGCTTCTGCATCTTTATTATCTGTATAGTCATGCTGGGAGGATCCATACTGTTTTGGAGCTGAAAAATCTTTTTCATTTACAAAAAAGATAGCAAATTATCTTTTTTTCTTCCAAGGTCTTCATCAGCACAGACAAACTTTGAGTAGTCTTCTGCTGCACCTTTTGAAAATACAGTGTAGTTGTCTATATTTTCTTTTAAAATAGGCATTTACTCCAGGGTCAGACAGCAGCTAGAATTTGTGTATGTAAAAGATACAGTTGTTGTTGTTGTGTATTTTCTTATCTAGTACCACTTCATCATCATAGTAATCATCCAAAACCAGGATTCATACAATTACTAGGCTTTAATGTGCAGAGTACAGATTTCCCAGGGGTAGAAATTTTTCCTCTTAAAAAACCAGCATCGATATAGGTACACAAATGCAGCTCTTTTACAATTCAACTAATTTTGAGTCAGTGAGTTCCTCAGATGGCTGTGTGCAGCACAGACTGCATTGAAAAGGTTATACCCATTGTAAGCAAGAGTGTATTTCTAGCCCAGGCTAGGCCTGAGTTTGTGTCATGCCAGAGGGAAAATTATTTGGAATGTGCTTTTGATGTTATTCTCACACGTTAAAGCTTTATTTTGGGACCTAATTGTTCTTTCCCTCAGTCACTACAGTGTCCCTACTGTCTGATGTTTGCTTTTATACTGAGTTGACCAGCAAGTGAATTCAGTTGGTTCCCAAGGCTGATATAAATGTTCTCTCTCTGTGTGATTTCATGTTTTGCTCTTTGAAAAACGCATCGCTGTGCTTTTTTCCCCCTTGCCTTTCTCAGCTGGATTTTCATTACAGTTGTACCATTTTCTTAACCAGAATAGTCTGTCTGCCTGTTGTTTTTCTTCATGGCTTTTCCTAGAAATACTTTGGGCAGTGTTGCATAGAGGCAGTTCAGATGTAGGTACAGGAGTGGAAGTCTGCTGTAGTAGCCTGAAGGTTACAATGAGTTATTGCAATTCCATGACAGAAAATGTATTTGTGAGTAGTTGAGTGATCCCAGAACTCTGACTACAGGTGTAACAACTCTGCTGTAAAAAAATGTTATTTTCCAGTTCTAGACATGAGATAGGGAGGCAAGATTTTTTCAAAACCTTTAAGTTTGGCCTGTATCTTCAATCTCTGCAGTGTTTTAACCTCAATCCAGGCTTCTGGGTATGGATTATTTATTTATGTATTTGAGTATGCTAAAACTTAAGTTCTGAAGTAGAAATGTATTTTTATTTTCTAAAAAGTCCCTACACAGATCTCCAGTGCTCCAGGTTTCTATTTTTAAAAAAAAAAAGAGAGTCTTAATGACAGTGAATAATGAAATGTGATTTCTTAACCCATTTTCAGAGGTTGTCCATTGTATTCACTTAAACTATAATTGTAATACCAAATATGTTATTTTTTTCTTTAGAACTTTTTCTTAAACTAACATTTGGTTACTTACAGTCTATAATCCTATAAAAAGTATATATATTGCAAACAGATTGTGGTTTGGTTTTTTTTGGGGGGGGGAATGGTTTTTTGTTATGTTGTTTGTTGGTTGTTGTTTTCTTAGTGGTGTGACAATGGCGGTTTCATAATAATAGAGAATTCCTCTTGTGCATAGTAGTGTAGAATGACTTACACATATGGGAAGCAGAGCCATCATTTGATGTTGAGAGAGAACTGTTGTGTAACAGTCGTTTTTGTGAGGAAAAAGAAGTAGAAATGCAAATCTCAGAGTCGTTGAAATCAGTTTCTTGCAAGAATGTCAGTTTCTGATCAAATTGATACAATGCATTCATGTTATCATTCTGCGTTTTCAGCACTAAGTGATGTGTTCATAGAAAGTCTTTCACACTTAGTTCTCTAAGAAGAGCAGCCTTCTCAAACAGCCTTTTTTGTCTTTCTGGTGGTGCTGGTTTTGGTTTGTTAACATTTTTTTTTGTTTTTTGCACAAGGGATTGGAGAAAATACAACTATTAGAAACATGGAACTGTAGTCTTTTAAAATGTTTTTTATTCTGGATTCAGCTTAGCATTCTGAGCAATAACCATTTGCTGGATGTTTGATCTTAATATCCAGACCTGTATTCCACTTTCTTTGTGAATGTACACACTACTTTTAGTAAATGTTTCATTGCAGTTGTGCATAGTTTGTAATCATAGAATCAACCAGGTTGGAAGAGATCTCCCAAGATCATCCGGTCCAACCTAGCACCCAGCCCTGTCCAGTCAACTAGACCATGGCACTAAGTGCCTCAGCCAGGCTTTTTTTTTTAACACCTCCAGGGATGACGACTCCACCACCTCCCTGGGCAGCCCATTCCAATGCCAATCACTCTCTCTGGCAAGAACTTCCTCCTAACATCCAGCCTAGACCTCCTCCAGCAAAACTTGAGCCTTGTTCTGTTGCTGGTTGTCTGGCAGAAGAGACCAACCCCCACCTGGCTACAGCCTCCGTTCAGGTAGTTGTAGACAGCAATGAGATCACTCCTGAGCCTCCTCTTCTCCAGACTAAACAACCTCAGCTCCCTCAGCCTGTTAGCTACTTGTAGTGAAAAAAAACCCTAATCTGGCTACCTCAAGTTGTGCTTCCAGTCATCTTCCTATATTTTGGCCTTTGCCACTAATCCTCATTAAAGTAGATTACTGCCCCTTATTTTGGTTGCAAATACGTTCTTTTATTTATACGGAGTATTTTCTATTCTCTATAGGTAATGAATTATTTAAAAGACAACAACTTTCTCTGTGGCTTGATCTGTCCAGTTTGATCAGTTATTCCAGTGTTTTGCTCTGCTTGCTTGTAGTTGCTGCAGTTACAAATAATACAGAACTCTCATTATAAATGTGATTTCAGAAGTAACTAAAGGTTTGATCTGATTGGAATTTACAGTGTGTGGCAGAGGAAAAAAGCACTGCTGTGTTTGGATGCTGCAGTTGTAAAGTTTTCAGATGACACCAAGCTAGAAGCAGGTGTTGATCTGTAGGAGGGTAGGAGAGCCCTGCAGAGGGACCTTAACAGACTGGATGGGTGGGAAGAGGCCAATGGGATGAGACTTAACAAGGCCAAATGCAGGGTTCTGCACTTTGGCCGCAAAAAAAAATAAGCAGCACTACAGGCTGGGGACAGAGTGGCTGGAGAGCAGCCAGGCAGAAAGGGACCTGGGGGTACTGGTAGATAGTAGCTGAACATGAGCCAGCAGTGTGCCCAGGTGAGGAGGAGAGGCAATGGCATCCTGGCCTGTATCAGGGACAGTGTGGCCAGTAGGACAAGGGAGGTTATTCTGCCCCTGTACTCAACACTGGTCAGGCCACACCTTGAATACTGTGTCCAGTCTGGACTCCTCAATTCAAGAGAGATGTTGAGGTACTGGAACATGTCCAGAGAAGGGCAGCAAAGCTGGTGAAAGGCCTGGAACACAAACCCTATGATGAGAGGCTGAGGGAGCTGGGGTTGTTTAGCCTGGAGAAGAGGAGTCTCAGGGGTGACCTCATTGCTGTCTACAACTACGTGAAGGGAGGTTGTATCCAGGTGTGGGTTGGTCTCTTATTCCAGACAACCAGCAGTAGAACAATGGGACACAAGTTGTGCTGGAGGTCTAGACTGGATGTTAGGAGAAAGTTCTTGCCAGAGAGAGTGATTTGCCATTGGAATGGGCTGCCCAGGGAGGTGGTGGAGTTGCCATCCCTGGAGGTGTTCAAGAAAAGCCTGGATGAGGCACTTAGTGCCATGGTCTAATTGACCGGATAGGGCTGGGTGATAGGTTGGACTGGAGGATCTTGGGAGATCTCTTCCAACCTGATTGATTTTATGATTCTATGATAAAGCTTTTGGGATGAGAGTAGGATTTAGAAGAAAATAATGGTGAAAAGCTATTAACTCATGCATATGGAAATTATTAACAACTTAATCATAACTTTTAAGCATACTGAAAATTTATGCAGTTGGAGACAAAACCTAAAGACTTTTAAATTTATTGCACTTTTCTTTTTCATCTACAAAAATAGCATCCTGAATTATGCTGTTACCAGTTCTACAGTAATGGGTAGGAAGTATTTAACTGTACATAAAACACATAAAATTGCTTATCTGGGTGTTTTTTTCAAAGGAGATTAATGTTTATTTTATAGAAGAGGATGCAAAAAGCCAAGATTTAAAACTCTGAGAGTGAACAGAAAACTCAGGAGCAGCAAATTAACCATGAGGGGTAGACTGGAGTCAAAACCATGATGTATGAGGTTCTGATGATACACCAGAGTGTGGGTAACTTTATAGCTTTAAAGTTTTCATTTTGGATAACTTCAGAACTATTTTGTCTTGCTTATAAAGTTGGATTTTATTGTAAATCTTGGCTATGTGTAAAACCCCTCTGAAGTGACTGGAATAAGTCTTTGTTTATCAGGAGGATACTTGTTAGCCCCATTAGTCCTCTTTTTTTGGTTTTGTGTAATTCATGTGATTCCATTCATTAGGAAATACTTTGGAGAATATATTTTAGTGATTGATGTACACTGTACATTAAAGTGTGAATTTTGTACTTAGAAAAGGTGAACATGACCTTGTTGAGTAACCTCATTAACAACCTCATTAGTGTGCTAGTACTTTTTAGTCTGAAAAGTTAAATTAAACACTGAAGGAAATCAGAGGAGCTTTATGAATTGAGTTTCAGTTTTAAAACTTTAAACCTCTTTAATAAATGTCTGGGGTTTAAATACAGGACACCAGTCACTGCAGTTGGAAACTAATTTTAATGGGGGGAAATCTTGACTGATAATCATAGAATCAACCAGGTTGGAAGAGACCTCCAAGATTATCCAGTCCAACCTAGCACCCAGCCCTATCCAGTCAACTAGATCATGGCACTAAGTGCCTCATCCAGTCTTTTCTTACTACCTTCTGAACTTTGTTTTCTGCTTCCTGTGGTAGGTAAAACTGACTGTTAGAATAACTACAGAATTGAAAGCCAGAAAATAAGAATATCATGAAAAAGTTTGGTTAAATAGTTTCAGTTTAGTTTTGAGAAAAGATAGCTTAGTGGTACCTATTTACCTAGCAGTAATTGTAAATTATGAAAGTAGTATTTCTAAGCCATGATTTCTGCATTTAGAATCATACAGTCTTAAGATAACTTTGTTTCCAGGAATCTGTGTTGTATTTTGGTAATGTATGATAATACTGTGACAGATGCAGATTTTGGTTTAAAAGAACACATGATATAGGTAATGAAGACCTTTCTTGCCTTGACTGCTCTTCATAGGCTGATAATTGTCTGCCTATCACAGGTAATGTAAAGTAGTTCTTTGCCAAAATAAGTATTTGTACACTTGTAGGAAACTTCTCTCTTTTTTCTTTTTAATATCCATGTGAAGATTTTGGAACTTAAACGTACTTGAAATGCTTTTCATGATAAGTCAAATTTGAATGTTGATATCATTGTTTATGTTGCAAAAGAATACTTGGAGCACAAGTAACAAATACAATGAAATGACAAAATGATGGTATCACAAAAAAAAAAAAAGAAGTAGTATTTTAACACTGATCTCAAATTTAGTTCAGGATATTAGGGAACTTGGATTTCTTGATTGTAAATTTGAGTTTATGTAGTGCCTTCTATGCTTTGTCCACTTACTGGTATGAGGCTGCTTAGAGGCTGAATACACACAGACACAGCTGCAGGTTTTTTTCATTGAACCAAAGAAGCTTGCAGAGTGTAACTCATACTGAGGAAACTAACTGGTTTGAAGCCTCAGATCAAAGGAGAGCAAATATAATTTGGAGATGCTTCTGATGACAGCTCTTGTTTTCTGTGTTACAAATGCTGATCGTAGTTTCTAGGCAACTATATATAATACTTCTGGAATAAATTCTTAGCAGATCCATATTTTTTCACTTAACCACTGATGTTTCACTTTTTTGAGATACAAATATAAGAACTATAAGGGGAGGTACACTTTCCAAGTGTATAGGTGTCCACATTTTGAACAATAGCTCTCTCCTCTCTCTCTTTTTTCTATTTAGATGCTAAACAGATTCTAGAAATCTAATTTATATTACTTTGGAGATGACTTCTTCACTTGCAAAACCACACAATATTATTGGCTTCCTACTGAAGGACTAGAACTTTGTGTTCATATTGTGGCAATGTGTTGAAAACACTATCAAGAATTAGCTTTTATCACCAAGCTTTAAAGCGCTCCCAACTATAGTATAAAGCACTTGGTAAAGTGTAGCCATAAGTGAAATAAAATTGGGTGTTCATAAACCCCAGAATGGATGTAAATGCGTAATTGCTTTATAGTTAATCTGTAGAATTGCCTGTTGGGAAATTATACAAATTATTTCTCACTTTCTTATATATCTTGTCTAGCTTGTCTTTATCTGATTGACCAAGGATCCTGTTATCTGCTTTAACCACGATCTGAAATTACATCCCTGCTCAACTGTGGAATCATGTTTTATGAATGAGGATTTAATTTTTTTGCACAATAACGTAACAGTAATATAAATAAATAGAGCTGCTGTTGGATCATAGTCTTTTTGTTATTTGTAGACTCCAGAAAAGAAACAGTCAGAACCTTCCAGAGGAAGAAAAAGGAAAGCAGACACTCAGAGTGAAAGCAGCCAAGGTAAA
This sequence comes from Tricholaema leucomelas, assembly GCA_013400475.1. Classification (NCBI taxonomy): domain Eukaryota; kingdom Metazoa; phylum Chordata; class Aves; order Piciformes; family Lybiidae; genus Tricholaema lacrymosa; species Tricholaema leucomelas. Next base: position 216,864 of record WAAF01011648.1, read on the forward strand.
CTAAAATGTAAATTAATTTGATAGTTGTTGCATGTATTCAATCAAATTATAACACACAAAGTATTGACTGCTGTAAAAAAATTGTAGTTTTTAGGCACTGGGGTTTGGATCATAGAATCATAGAATGTCAGGGGCTGAAATGGACCTCAAAAGATCATCTGGTCTAGCCCCCCTGCCAGAGCAGGATCACGTAGAGCAGATCACACTGGAACGTATCCAGACAGTTCTTGAATATCTTCTGAGAGGAGGACTCTACAACCTCTATAGGCAGCTGGTTCCAGTGCTCTGTCACACTCACGGGGAAAAAAGTTCTTCTTCAGGTTCACATGGAAGGTCCTATGCCTCAACTTCCATCCCTTAGTCTCCTCCTCTCCAAGCTACAAAGCCCCAGCTCCCTCAGTCTCTCCTCATAAGGAAGATGTTCAACAACCTTAATCATTTTTGTGGCTCTGCACTGGACTCTCAAGTAGCTCCCTGTGCTTCTTGAGCTGGGAAGCCCAGAACTGGACACAGTACTTCAGATGAGGCCTCACCAGGGCAGAGTGGACGTGTGAAAATTACTGTCTCCTTCTAAGCTCTTTTAGGGAGGGAATGGTGATCTTGTACAAATAGAATCAAATGGAATAGACCAGGTTGGAAGAGACCTCCCAAGATCATCCAGTCCAACCTATCACCCAGCCCTAGCCAGTCAACTAGACCATGGCACTAACTGCCTCATCCAGGCTTTTCTTGAAGACTTCCAGGGATGGCAACTCCACCACCTCCCTGGGCAGCCCATTCCAGTGGGCTTCACAGAGTTCTTCTCTCTCTGAAGAACTTCCTCCTAACATCCAGCCTATACCTCCCCCACCGCAACTTGAGACTGTGTCTCCTTTTTCTGTTGCTGGTTGCCCAGCAGAAGAGACCAACCCCCACCTGAGCCTCCTCCTCTCCAGGTTAAACAATCCCAGCTCTCTCAGCCTCTTCTCATAGGGCTATGTTCCAGGCTCCTCACCAGCTTTGTTGCCCTTCTCTGGACACATTCCAGTATCTCAACATCTCTCTTGAATTGAGGAGCCCAGAATTGGCTAGTTGTCAAGAGGGATGGGGAAATCAGGATGAGACCAGTTTCCAATTTTGCATTTGCAAAGTACAGACTTTATGATTCCTCTCTTTAATGTGATTTTTGGGGGAGGAATGGTGTAAATTTAACCTAAGAGAAGAAATCATCAAAAGGTGAGCAGAAATAGTTCTGATAACATCTGTATTAGCTTTCTTTGGTTTCTAACCAAGCTAGGAAATGCCAGTTAAGTTCCATATGAATGGTCTCTGTATCTGGGAGTCTTCATGATGTAGCATGATAGTAATAGAAAAATTGTGTTGACTAAAATTAATTACTTTCAAAGTGTTGCTTCATGAAGACCTACTCTGCTCAAAGAATTTGAATGAAACTTCCTATTTCTGTTGTTCTCATCACCCAACACATATACGTACTTGGAATTGCCACAACCCCTGTACTCAACACTGGTCAGGCCACACCTTGAGTACTCTTGTCTAGTTCTGGGCTTCTCAATTCAAGAGAGACGTTGAGGTGCTGGAACGTGTCCAGAGAAGGGCAACAAAGCTGGTGAAAGGCCTGGAACACAGCCCTGTGAGGAGAGGCTGAGGGAGCTGGGGGTGTGCAGCCTGGAGAGGATGAGGGTCAGGGGTGACCCATTGCTGTCTGCAACTACCTGAAGGGAGACTGTAGCCAAGTGGGAGTTGGGCTCTTCTCCCAGGCAACCAGCAACAGAACAAGGGGACACAGCCTCAAGTTGTGCTGGAGGAAGTATAGGCTGGATGTTAGGAGGAAGTTGTTGCCAGAGAGAGTGATTGGCATTGGAATGGGCTGCCCAGGGAGGTGGTGGAGTTGCCGTCCCTGGAGGTGTTCAGGAAAAGCCTGGCTGAGGCACTTGGTGCCACGGTCTAGTTGACTGGATAGGGCTGGGTACTAGGTTGGACTGGCTGATCTTGGATGTCTCTTCCAACCTGGTCGATTCTATGATTCTATCCTTCCTACTACTAGTGAGAGCTGAAATTAGAGATGATGGAAAATTTAGGAACTTCTTGGCGTAGACAGTATGATCATAATATGTTATTGCTATTTCAGTTTCACTGCTGCTGACAGTAAATAGTCTGCATGGCAATATTGTCAAGGGAACTGGCCTAGGAAACTGCAGTGTGTTGGAGTGGTGCAGTACAGTTAAAGCACAGCAAATCCTGCTACTACTGTTGTATTGAAAAAAAGGGAAAAGCAATCCATGCCTTGTATATTGCATGCCTCGGATTTTTAACTTTGTAATATGCAAAATAATTTATAAATCTTGAATCAAAGTGTTTAGAACATGAAGGTAATTGGAAAGTGGGATAAAAATCAGTGTAAAGCTATTTGCAAATGGCTATGCAGAAATACATCAATTTATTTCTTCAGTGCACGGTTCTGTGACATGGCATAAAATAGATTTTTCTATACTGAAATGAATGCACTCCATCTCATTTACCTGGATGAAAACAAAAATTAATAAATTGATATGTGAGAATTAAACATTGAAGTAAAGAATTGGTTAGAAGTCCATAGTGGTGATTTGTACAACTGAGTAAACTGCTAGTGGAGTTAGCTCTGTGTGCTGTTCTAGGTCCTGGAATTATTTTATGTATTTCTGTTAAAAGTCTTGACACAGAAAAGGTTGCTAAAAGTTTAGAATCATAGAATCAGTCAGGATCAGCTAGTTCCAGCCCCTCTGCCATGGTAGGGACACACTACCCTAGACTGCATTGGCCAGAGCCTCATCCATCCTGGCCTTAAACATCTCCAGGGAGGGGGCCTCAACCATGTCCCTAAGCAACCCATTGCAGTCTCTCACCACTCATGCTGAACAACTTCCTCCTCACCTCCACTTTCTTTATCTTCATGGCATTTCTTGGTTACACAGTTATGCAGCAGTGCCAGTATAGAGACATACTGGGATAGAAATATAAAAGCATGAAAATCTTTGCTAAAAAGTCTGGAATTACATTTTCAGACCTATAGGCAATGATCTTCTAATTTATCACAAAAATTTCTATAAAAGAAAAAAAGCTCTGAACAATGATCTGTTTTCAGGATAGTTCCTAACATATACAGTGTGACCTGTACAAGATAGAAATGTAGTTTTAGGATTTATCAGTCATTTCAGAGCTGAATAGAATAAAATCAACCAGGTTGGAAGAGACCTCCAAGATCATCCAGTCCAACCATTCACCCAGCCCTGGCCAATCAACTAGACCATGGCACTAAGTGCCTCATCCAGGCTTTTCTTGAACACCTCCAGGGATGGTGACTCCACCACCTCCCTGGGCAGCCCATTCCAATGGCAAATCACTCAGTCTGTGAAGAACTTCCTCCTAACATCCAGCCTATACCTCCCCCAACACAACTTGAGTCTGTGTCCCCTTGTTCTGTTAAGGGGATATATAGTAGTGGGATTTGATCTCAAGGATCCTTTCCAGCCAAAACAATTTCGTGGTGAAGCATTTATGCCATTTGGTAAGACATTGGGTGTGATCCTTTGAATGCTGCATATGGATTGAGACCTCACACTCAAAGATTGATTCACATTGGTGCTGCTGAAGTCTCAATACCGATTAAGATGAAAGAAATTCTACTCTGTCATTCTCTCATTAGCTCTGCAAGTTAGCAATAATTAGATGGGGAGGAAAGGAAATAACTTCTCCATGTTTACCCTGTTACTGGCTTTTGTACCTGAAAGCAAGCCAATTGACAACTGGTAAGACTTTGCTATATTAGCTGTATAGGTAAAAATATCAGACACTTCTCTAAGGATTTTATTTGAATCAATTCTTACATTTGTTTTCAGGAAAGAATATCGGGGGACGTGGTCACAAGATAAGTGACTATTTTGAGGTAAGGTTTTTGTGTGGTTACAAAATTTACTTTAGCTTTAAAATTTACTTTCAGCTTTTTTGGCTGTTACAAGATTTTTACTTGAAATGGACAGACCTCTTGAGAGGGTACCATTATTAAATCTTGAAGTAGAGATGCAGTCTCTACTAAGCTAAAATACAAAAAACCCAAACATTTTCTTTTACACTTTTCTTTAGGTGGCCAAAGGTTACACTTAGAAAAGTAATACCACCTGATATACAAATTCTGTGTACAGATGAGCTGTATCATTCAGTATAGTGTATGTTCATAAGAAGATTGACTAATTGGAGGGCCATATCTTCTCTACAGTACCAAGGTGGAAACGGCTCTAGTCCAGTGCGAGGTGTACCTCCTGCAATCCGATCTCCTCAGAATTCACATTCCGCTCCTTCTTCTGTAAGTTTGTGAACTGTTAATAGCTGTTGGAGTCTAAAAGTAGCATAATTGAAAAGAATCTGCATTCAAGGGAATAGTTTTCAAAGGAAGGAATACTAGGAAGGACTTCACTGGAGTCATAGAATCAGCCAGGTTGGAAGAGACCTCCAAGATCATCCAGTCCAACCTAGCATCCAGCTCTATGCAATCAACTAGTGGTTAGATCCGCAGATGTTTGGAACATCAGTATGCAGACAACTACATGTTCAGCAAAAGCCACAGTTCTTAGAGGTCACTTTGTGAAACTGTTTGGTTGTGATGTAAATGCCATGAAAATCCAGTAGTAAGACTAGGGACGTAAGCAAATCTTGATTAGTCTTCGTTGTGTATTTTGGTAGAGAACTGAAGAGGCATCACTCAAATTGATGCTTTAGAATCATGAAATTATAGCATCAGTCAGGTTGGAGGAGACCTCCAAGATCATCCAGTCCAACCTAGCACCCAGCCCTGTCCGATCAACTTAGGCCATGGCACTAAGTGCCTTATCCAGTCTTTTTTTTGAACACCTCCAGGGATGGCAACTGCACCACCTCCCTGGGCAGTCCATTCCAATGGCAAATCACTTTCTGGGAACAACTTCCTACTAACATCCAGCCTAGACCTCCCCTGGCACAACTTGAGTCTTATGTCCCCTTGTTTTGTTGCTGCTTGCCACCTGGCTGAAAAAAAAAATGAAGTGGTAAACTGAAATTTTCTGTTTATGCTGGGACTTTTTTTCCTAAAGCATTGTTTTAAAAGACATCATTAAAATGAAATGCTATTTCATTTATTATAAA